>JAUBOD010000057.1:949827-960219 GCA_032353885.1 Nothura maculosa | reverse complement strand
AAATGCTTCCTGAAGTTCCTGTGGAACTTCCGATGCTTCAGTTTGAAGCCATTTCCTCTAGTCCTATCACTGTCCAAAGCTGGCATACTTTCTTGGTCAAGAATATTCAAATTGCCATCTACAGCCATATTCACTACCAGTTCTTCCTTGTTAGTGGTTAAATAGAGCATTACGCCTGGTTGGCACTTTTAACATTTTACCTCATCAAAAATCTTATCTAAGGTCACCTAGAGTCAAGAATAGAATCTGTGTTTCTTTTTTTTTTTTCTCTTTTTTGTTTTCAGTCTTTTATAAAAATGCTTTCAAAATATGTGCAAGCAATGTCAAGATCGAAAGTCTCTAATGGGGAGTGTTCTCATCTTTGTGTCTTATTTGCTGGAGAAGATGGTAAAAAAACATCTTATCTTAGCTGGAAAAAAATAGCTGTAATTTTGCCAAGGTCAGCAAGACGCAAAGAGATTTGCTGAGGGCTAAATTCTCCTCTCTGATCCATTCTGCCAATTTCCACTTCATATTCAGCAATCTATCCGCACATGGGCCTCCTAATGATGTCAGCGAGAATTCCACAACCACAAGAGAAGATCTGGGCCCTTCAAAAGTTAGTTGCTCAAGTTAAAAGTGCCTCAAGGCACCTTTGACTTATGCATTCAGTTCCTTTTGATAAAATTATACATACTCACGGGTTGCTATTTTATCTGTCAGGACAGAAAAAGTATAAAGAGAAAAAACATAAAGTTGGAAGGGATTGTCTGGATCACTGAGTCCAAGTCACCTTTTATCATAGGCAAGCATATCTTATAGTGTCTTTTATAACTTTATCAAGTTCCATCTTTAAGCTAGCTTGTTGTGTCCTAGTACCTTTCCTGAAATACTTCTCCAGAATTTCATTTCTTTGGTGTGTGGAAACCTAATTTCTGCCCCAAAGGTATTGATGATGTTTATAACCAGCTTTATTTTACTAAAATTGTCCATTTGCTTAACAGCGTCTCTTACTCTTATGAGCAGATCCCTTCTCTGCTCTGTAAACTTAGTCTTTTCAAGTTTTCAATGTAAAGTTAGCACAGTTCTCTCTCCCTATTCTTCTTCTTTAGATAGGATTTCTGCTCTCCTTTTTTATTAACAGATGCCTTCCTTTCATCTCTTCCAATGTGAGATTTTTTAATTCAGATGATGAATGACCAGGAGAGACACTTACATCTACAAACAAATGATAAAATTTCATCCGCCTTGAAACACATTAAGAAGCCTTGTTGAATAATCCACTTCTTTCTAAACCTTTTGATACTTTTATATCTTTCTACTGACAATTCAGTGTGATTGAGGAAGACCCTGGCTTCCTCAGATTTACAAAGAATTAGCACATTTCTGTCACTGTGTTCTTTGCACAGCCCTCCTCCTCTGCCTCCTTCATCTCATCATCCTTCCTTTTTATTTTTCTTTTAATGCTCCATATTAAACAGAAAAACAGTTTTAAAACAAACATCATGAGTAATGATGTGTTGCAGATTTTAGGTACGTCAACCTGAGTCACACCATTCTTCCTGCGTTGCTATCCCTTCTACTAAATTTGAGCCAGACTAGAAACTGTTTGGACGTTACTTTGTTTGAAGATACAGCTATGATTATACAAAGATCATAGTTATGATATACTGGATAATTCTATGATCTACTTTCTCCAGTATCTTTTATTGAATTGCTACCAGAGCCAGAACTTTTGATAGAAAGAGAAGAGAACATGATTTGTCAAACTGATGATTTCCATCTTTTCCAAAGGGAGCCTTCTTTACTTTTTCCTCCTTCTCTTTGGTTGATTTTTCCTCTACCCTATATCTTGCTGCTGTTTCTCCATATCTAGACGTATTCTTTTGGGTTTTCCTATCCTGTATCAGCTACATGCTCCTGTCTTTTTCCGTCTTGTACTCGCATGTTCCTGCCTCCTCACTACCTTTACACTACTGTGTTTTCTGATTCATTGCCTCACTCTTACTGTTTCTTCCCTGACACTGACATCTTCTCCTGCTTTGAATTAATGCTTTCTCCTTACCCTCTGCTCCTTAGTTATCATTTTTTTCTGCTATTTTTTTTCTATTCCTTGTATCTTTCTTGTCCTTTCAAACTTTTTCCTTGCAATCCTGCTCTCCCCTTCCACAGCCACATTTTTCTTTCTTCTGAAGGTTCTACAAATCCATCCCTTCTTCTTTACTTTCTACCATCCGCTGCAGTAGTTTTGAGTCCATATTATTATTTTTTAACTCGTTCTGTACTTTCCATATAACTAAAGATTCATATGTACAATGTTATATTTATAGGGCTTTCTGTATATCCTCTTTCTTACTGTTACACCTCCATGGTTGAAACCTAGTGAGCTAAAAGTTAGTCTATGACTGGGAAGGGTTCTCAAGCTTTGCAGGTTTTTTTTTCTTTTTTATCTTTCAAAACTAGCTCTTGCTTATCCTGAACTGCTGACATGATAGCCTAGAGGAATTTTTCTTAATGTCTTGGCTAGGATTTACAGAACCCAAGAGAGTGATGAAAATGGCAACTCTCCCACCGTGTAGAGGCAGAGAGATGTTTATATGAACAGCTGTAATTTGGTCAGGCTTCCAGCATTTAATTTCTCACTCTGTTCGTGAGAAGTCAAAGGCTCTTTAACCATAAGTGATCAGGAGCTCAGCATATGCCGTTATTTCTTCTTTGGCAGAAGCTGAGGCCCCAACCAAGGTTGTGATCCACGATCACTGTTGAAACAACTTACAGTGAAAGGGAGTCCCTACAACAACAACAACAAATCTTATGCTCATTTATCACTTTAGACCTTTTCCAACCAATGTCAGTTATATGAATATTAAACCTCCTCAACAAACAAGGATGAAGAAGTCCTGTCTGAAACCTTCTTATGTCACTTTTCCACCCAACACCTTTCACTCATGAATGTGTCAACTTCGCAACCCCAGATTGCACAACTCCAGGTCACAGGAACTTGGGGTACTATTTACTTGTCAAAATAACTGATGTGAACATTCCTGTGACTACATCAAAGGAACTTCTCATTATCTTTGTTATTAAGTGCTTCTGTGCTGTTAAGAAGGGGGTAAGTTAATTGGAAAAATTATATTTAAACTTTATAAACAGTGCAAGCATGAAACCCATCATGTTAATAAATGTTATCATGCCTTCTGGATCTAATAGATTTTAACTGATGCACAGTATCATTAAGTTTAATTTAAGAAACTATCCCTAGAGAGATTTTTTAAAATCTATCAGAGACATATTCTAAAACAATATTAGACATATTTGATTTGCCTACATCCTCATCACTGAGACAGATTCCTGAGTAGAACAGCAGAACAATATCCCATTTTACTACCTTATCTTTCATGCTAAATGTAAGACTTTTGTTTATTTGTTTTACCTAATATATTAAAATAATAAGTGATTCTTCAGGGTAATTTAGCCACCTTTGAAGCAGCTCTTTAATAGTGGAGTGCAAGGCTGCAGAAAAGGACATATTAACTAGATCCAAATAAATTATTGTACGAAATTAAGCATTTTCTTCTCCTGAAAACAAGGATTTCTTCAACGGCACTTACGCTTCTTTTAAACAATAGAATGACTAGACTTTAGGATGTTTAGACTTATTCTTTTAAATATTCATTAATCACAGAATCACAGAATAGTTGAGTTTGGAAGGGACCTCTAGAGATCTTCTAGTCCAAACCCCTGCTCAAGTAGTGACACCTAAAGCATGTGGCACAGGACAGTGTCCAGGCAGGTTTTGAAGATGCCCAGAGAGGGAGACTCCACAACCTCCCTGGGCAACCTGTTCCACTGCTCTGTCACCCTTCCAGGAAACAAGTTCTTCCTCACATGGAGATGGCACTTCCTGTGTTGCAGCTTACACCATTACCCCTTGTCCTGTCAGTGGCCACCATTGAGAAGAGCTTGGCCCCTTCCTCCATACATTCCCCCTTCATGAGCTTATACAGGCCCAACTCACTCAGTCTCTCCTCATACATGAGATGTTCCAGTCCCTTTGTCATCTTTGCCACTCTCTGCTGGACTCTTTCTAGAAGCTCCACATCCCTCTTATATTGAGGAGTCTAGAACTGCACACAGTACTCCAGGTGCGGCCTCACCAGAGCTGAGTAGAGGAGGAGGATCACTTCCCTTGACCTGCTGGCAACACTCCTCCTGATGCAGCCAGGATCCCATTGGCCTTCTTGGCCACGAGGGCACACTGGTGACTCATGGTTAACTTGTTGTCAATCAGGAATTAATCTTTTAGGAAATATGACTGAGTTGCAGGCAAATGGCCCTGGTACCTTTTTTGATTACTTCTTACATGCTGAATAATGAACACCAGATAACTCTAAGTTATTTCAGTGGTAGGAGCAAAGGGTTTTGTAAAGAACAACATGCTGAAAATCATAGGGATCAGATGGGTAAGACCAAGGAGCTTTGAAAATAGGATTTGAGGGTTAAAGTTTGCCTTTAGAAGAGATTGTTATATTGATTTATTTACCTGAAACTGCCAAATATATCCAGACAGTGTACAACCACACTAAAGCCATAATTCTGCCTTTGAAATGCCATAAACAGTGCTACACAACAGCAATTATCATAGAATATAAGAGGTTTATGCAGGAAAGCTAGCATGGAGAGGTAACTACATTTTAAATATGCACTTTCCTTGTTTTCTGGTAATTTCCTTATGTAACAAAGTTCAAATAGTCTGATTTTGGTATACTTCATTTGTATAACAATACTCCTCCAACTACTTTTGTCTAGTAGTAACACACTAGTTTACAATTAAAGCAATATTTTTTGACTCTGTAGCCAAGGTGTATATTGAGGAAAGAAAGTGAATCTACCATTTAACACCCTGTCTGTCACAATGTAATAAAGCTTTTTGCAAGGTAGAACTAGAGGCTGTCTGATGGTAAGCCTTGTTCTCCACCACTCATAAATGACAGTGCTTCCAGTGGGATGATTCTGATATGCATTCCCGCAACATTCCAGAAAACTATTTATTTGACATATCCACCAATAAGGAATAAATGAATAGAAAGACAGATATCTTGGATTTACCATATGGTGGCAGCCATCCATGCTTCTTTCTATGACAAGCAGGCTCCAAAATAATGTGTAAATATTTTGGTTTTTATTTTTTCCTAAAGATGAAAATAATATTAGTGACTAGTGACTGCACATAGAGTTGTTGGTAGTGCATGGAATTCACAATAATATCAGTAAATTCCATCAAATTGCTTTTCTTGATTGCTATCTTTGATTTGGTTTTATCCACATTTGGGAAGAATAAAAAAAAAAACAAAGAAAAGGAAAAAGCCTGACCTCTAGCATTTATGTGTCTAATCTTCAGTCCTGATATAACCTGCATCAGATGAAAATCTGATTTTTCGTTAATCCAAATTTCAGCTAACTTTCAAAAAGAAAATATGGTAGGTGCTCTTTAATTCATAAATAAATGGAAAAAAAAAGTTTGTGCTGTAATTATGTGGCTAAACTGATCCCAATATCCAAAAATCATACTCATATGACAGGTAATAAGATAGGAAAGCAAAGTATTTCAGCTGTATTTCAATATTTTTCTGTTTAATTTTCAATATATTTTGTCTTCTCCAAGAATGAGAAGGACATTACTATTGCCAGTGAGACCTATATTTCCTCTTAAATTTACACATAAAATATTGGACATTAGATTAAAATAAATAAATAAATAAATAAAAGTAATCAAGCTTTCTGATCATGGTTAAGTTGCTATCTGATAAGTTGGAAAAAGTGCATTAAGGTGTTCTAAGTTAGTTGCTGTGACTGAAAGTTCAGTATTAACAAGTACATCTATTAATGTAAGTAGTATTAGAGTCACAGATCTGTTTCATTTTCATCTTCATAACTTCATCAGAGCTTAGGCTTCAAAGCATAACTTGCCTCAGAGTAAGTGCACTCTAACAAGGCCAGCTTTGGCACCAGAGCTGAAATCTGTTTGAGATGAATTTTGTTTATAAGACTATGACCTTGCTATGTCTGGAAACATCCTTCATAGGAAGTTATCCCAAAGCCAGCCTTCCATCACATCAATGTCCTGGACAAACGGTGCACCACAGTGTTCTCCATAATGCTCAGGCAAAAAGAGGTAGTTTGCTGTCAGGGACTGGCATTACAATCCAATGGAAAGGAACACAAACAAATGCAAAACAGTCAAAATACCAGTTCTTCATCTTCATGTATGTTGTTTTGGCTGGTTTGCTTCCTTTCACCAAGGTTGAAATACCCAACTACACCCGCTGCATAGTTGTTCACAATGTGTGAACAACCAGGCTGAGCCCTGGGGACGCAGCATGAGTAAGGAGGGGGACAGATGCCCAGAACTGCTCCTCAAATGATTAAAATGTTTTTGATAACCGAAGAAAGCAATTTTTATAAGGGTTTATTTCCATTCCACAAATACCATTATGCCACAAGGGGGTAGGGGTGCTCTGTTTAAAGCCTTGCCACGTATTCTTACAGATGTAGTGTTTCAATGAAAACAAGACTGGGTATTATAAAAAGCAACACAGATTGAATGTGAACAGGCATTTTCTATACCATCTGCATTTCAGCCATTGCTTCCCTTATAATTAACATCTGTTCTCAGATATCAATCTGAGCAGCAAGGACCATATTATTTAAGGACTGTCTATCTTTCAGCTTGGTTGTGTTTGGGGATGGTTCTGGAGGTGGAGAGTGGGCTACCCCCAGGAGGGAGGATTTGGTTACAAAGGGCACCTTTCATTAATCTGAGTGGATTGCCAAAGGCTTGGCAGCACCAAAATGGGCGCAACTGGATTTCATCACAGAAAGGATCCCGTATGTGGACATGAATTAAGTCGCATTGGTGGGAATGGCAGTAAGGATGCACTCATAACTTCATTGGAAAAAAATAAATAAATAAAGCGGAAAGAAAGAAGATGGACATAGATAAAAGTCATAGTCAATACCAGAAATAGAATATTTTTAAGGCAACATAAAGCATGTTTTCCCCTTAAGTGACTTATTACAGAGTTTAAATGAATGAATTAACATTATTTTACTGTGATTTGAACTGACCAGGGACTGGGCAATTTTGCGGTAGATGAGGAGGTGACATCTGGAGAGAGAGAGAGAAAGCCTCTCTTTAAATGCTCATATTGTCCAGGAGATAAGAGCACGGCACACATATTTTGTGCAAAAAGGGAAAACACAGCTGGAACACTGGGCAAATCTTTAGAAAATTCTCAGCATTGTTGCTTATTGACATTTGCTATAACAGGGTTAATAGGATCCACCTGCAGTCAGCTTTCAGCTTCCTTGTTTCTCCTGGAAACAGGCAGTTGAAAGTCTTCAACCCTCCCCAAAGAGACACGGAGTGATGCTTCTCTAGGTCGTTTCAGCAGAGGGTCTGAGAGCAGATCACACTCTCAGCATGAGGACAGGGTATTTTGTCCTTTTATAAATCTTTTATTAGACATATAGACTCAGCAACCTCAGAATGTTCTGATTTTGTTCCATTTTTCATAGCAACTTCTTTTAATAACAAAAGCAAAGGTAAACTTCACTCCCGTAACACTTAAATGAAGCAACGGGATTTTCCACACTTCAAAATTTCCCCTCCTTCTACTTAAAAATAAAAAAGCAATATAAAACCATGCCATCAATACTGACGTTGGCAGAACTTCACCTTAGTTTCCCTTTTGCCCAACTTTTTTTTTTTTTTTTAAATTTACATGATAACTTAAACAAAAAGAAAAGTTTTCATATTTTAATGGGGAATGAATGAGCGATCATGAATCACATTTTGACAAGTTCTTGGTAAACATGCATGATTTCACCCATCTCTACCTTGATATGGATTATTCTTCTATTGAAATAGGGGTAAATTGATACATGGAAAAAGATGAGGGTAACGGTAGCAGCAGGAGGAAAACAGACTGGTCAGACCAGACTGAGTTTTGTGCCAGTTAATTCTTTCTATCTGAGTGTGCAATATTGGTCTCTATATCATCATGTACCCAGGTGACAAAGGTTGACCGTCTAGGATCTGGCATGTCTCTTTTATATGCTTACTATGCAGTTTTATTTTCTCCTGCTGGGCTATGGGAAAATTCAGTCTACAGAATACCTTTTCCTGGAGCAGTGCTGGAAAGAGGGGTTTGGTCCTAAGGAAGTGTTTCTGCATAACACTCAAAGGTTAGAAAATAAAGCTTCAAGGATTCATAAATAATTCAATCTTTTCTAGAAATTTTTTTTTGGAACAAGCTTTTTACCTTTTTTGTTTTTCCTCCTAAAGATTAACCTTACATGTGTGTCGGAGTATAAAAAGTCAGCAATCACAGCAAATGCCTCCATATCAAAATGGATTTTTCTTTTGCCATGTTTTGTAATAAAACACTGGATTTTTAAAGATATCTCTGCTATTAAAATAATAGCCCAGACAGAAATTGGGCTTAAGCAGGCAGATCTCAAATTCAGTGAAAACATCTTCTGCATGAACAGCTAGGTTGCTTTGTTACCATTTCACTGCCCTGATGCAATGACAGAGCTGAGAAACGAGAACTGCGTGTAAATCCTAGGAAGAAGTATACAAACCAGATAAGGCAAAGTGTTCAACAGAAACTGCTGAGGGCATTTTTTTAACAGTTTTTTTTTCTTTAAAGTACCCGTCTAGAAAGAAATGAAAAAAAATTGAAAAAGTTTTTTCTTTTACCTTTTTTTTTAATGTTTTTAAGGTATTTGCTGGAGGCAAACATGAAGGAGGAGGATAAAACAGAACATTGTCCACTTCCTCCCATAAAATCGCATGGAATTCAGGGCCTTAGCTTGGAGCAAAAGCAGTCATGTCCTGCAGCCAAAAAAAAAAGGCAAGAGAAAGAACCAAAAAAAAAATAAAAAAATAAAAAAATAACCCACAATGACTTCTAGCTATGCTCCAGGAGGAATTTCATATGGAGCTAACTAAGGGAAATTGGAACCTCAAAGCGAGGTGGGTAATGGAGGACAGATTGGGAGGGATGAGGCAGCCCACGCTGTACAGGCAGGTGCTGCAGTCAGTCTCCACTCTGCCAGGAAACATGGGAAGAATGCATGACCAATTCGGTTTCAGAACAGAATACTCTCTTTAATGGACAGAAAACACTAACCTTTTCTTTTTTTTCCTCTCTTCCTCTCCTTTTTTTTTCTTGTTTTAACCCTTTGAAAGGACAAAGAGCTACGTTCTTCTCCCTGCTGCAAACTATTTTTACCCTCCAAAGAGCTTCCGTATTACCTAGCATCCAAGACAAGTATGCAGTTGTGCAAAAGCAAAATAAATATCCATGAAACAACCGGATTATTCTGAGTGGGATGAATCATAGATTCATCATAGTGGGATGAATTCAATGTAAAATACACATGAATGTCATTATCAAGCACCTGGCCTTTTGGATTGCTGTTAGAGGGGTAGAAGTTGAAGGGCTCATGTTTAATGTTTCGATGATGAGAAGCTCTCAAACTAACTGAATCTTCCCAAAAGGAGGGAGATTCTGAATTGGCCTAAAAGTACAGGAGAAAATGACTTAAATAAGCAGATTTTTGATATCCCACTTAACTTAGTCTTTAGTGCAAGCAAGAATCAAAGTTGTCCTCTGTTCTGTGGGGCAGTATCAAACCCTCAAGTTATTTAGAGCAAGCAAACAGTGAGGTTATCGATCATGGTTCTCCTTGGCTGTTTTTCTTGCTTGGAATTTGGTTTTCTCTGGTGTCCGTGGATGTGCACACTCTTCCCAAAACATGCATGGAGGAAAAACACCTTGTGCTGACAGTGAAGGGGAGCAAAGCATGCTAACAGCACATCAATTGGCATCCAAGAACACACAAATTAAAAGCCCTCTTCCCAGCTTTCCAATGTTTGTGTTTCAGCTCCAACCATGATTTGGATTTGGATGTGCAGCACAGCATCATACTGTTGTACAAAGATCTTTTCTCATGATAAACCCGTATCCATCCTGTTGGAGTTAATGAGAATGAAATGGGTTCTCCTGTCAAAAAGGATTTTCCCTCCCATATATAACCAATCCACACGAAAACTTCACCTCCTGCCTACAGCTTAGAGTTTTCCAAGGGAGGAACTAAAGAAACATTAAATAAGATATAGCAAAAGAGATACATTTTACTACTCAGTAGTTTGAGTTATGGCCTATGACAAAACCAAGACATTTTAAACACAAACTCTAAGTGAGACTTTACTGGTGTTCATTTTTTGAAAGCCCTTGAATTCAGGAGCTGTGTTCTACTGCTTGAGCAGGAATCATGCAGAACACTATTTTGCTAAGATTGGAATGTTACAGCAATAGAAAAGAATATCTTCATGTTTGTGTG
>JAUBOD010000057.1:902695-941183 GCA_032353885.1 Nothura maculosa | reverse complement strand
TGGAGGTCTCCAAACCCGCCTGGATGCCGCCCTGTGCCACCTGCTCTAGGTGCCTGCTGGAGCGGGAATGTTGGACCAGATGATCTCTAGAGGTCCCTTCCAACCTTATAGATTCTGTGATTTCCAAGACAACAATAAAAACTAAAAGTTCTAATTACCAGAGAATAAAATTGATTATAGCTGTTAAGATTGTTACAAATACAAACTTGACATAAGCTGCATTGAGCTGAGCAAAGTTGGGTAGATTCTTGCTGGTTCCTGAACTATCAAATAGACCAGAAAAATCTCATCATATTCAAAATATGTTCAAATATTACTAGAAATTTTATTTGTGTGATAGAATTTAACATTGAAAGCCACCAATTAATTATATATGAAAGTCCTTCTTTGGCTAATTAAACTCTTTTGCCTTTAAAATTAATTAGAAAGCCTGTGCTGTACTGTTCCTTTAAATGTAAAGAAATATAAGCACCTACTTTAACTCCCATTAACTTCTAGGCCAAATTTCCCCTTGTCTCCATTATGCAATGTTTTTGTTTGCTCTTTTGATCAAAACCAAGCACACAGCTGAAGATGAAACAGTGCCATGGGCTCACCTGGTCCTATCAGACTTGCTGGGTTGTGTTTGCTCCCTATATTTATGTAGGTAACAACAATCTCTCTTGTTCAGTTTAAATAATTGTAGCTGTCTTTTGTCCCAGAGGATATAGGTTTGATATTGATACCGGCAGTTTCCTATCTACATGTTTGCCTCCACTGGTAACATATTTCCAAGTTCTCCATTTACCGTACCTTGTGTGTTATCTTTGAATATTGAAAATAACCATTTTTTTCTTGCCTTTAACTAGGTTTCATTCATTGCTTTCATCAGCAGAAGCTTTGTACCGTGATTGTGAAAATGCTTTATGTTGGGGCATGTGTAACAAACATCTTTAAGAGGTACCCACGGTTCATTCATTTCTTGGGGGAGGTTATTTTATTTTTCCCTTCCTACTCAGTTTTTCTCATGGATGATTTAGAGTTTTGGTAAATCAATCTTCTGTCAAGCAGTCAGTGTATCTATTCGCAGAGAGGAGTACATCCAGCCTGCAAATCACAAACAGAATTAGGTCATGAGGCCATGTGCACCTAGGCAACCATCAGTTTGAGTTCAGCAATCAATTCAGCATCATCCACTCGAATTAGGTCTGTTTAAGCTTTGCAATCGTGCTGAAGGATAGGAGCAGCAAAGTGCTTAATTTTCAGGGACCCAGTTGAACATCCCATACAGCATTAAATCTCTGTAGGATACACGCCTCATTCCATGGATAATTGTTGGAACACAAAGATTTTAAGACTGTTTCTGTACCAGTAAACAAAACACAAGAGAGACTCGAGTATTGACCAGTGATTGTCCTTACTGCTTAGCTGATAACAAAGTTCTTGGTATGGTTTTGTGTTGATTAGCACCAGAACAGAGAAGGCTCTGTCAGTCCTCAGGAACAATCTTAGCCCAAAGCCTTCTGGAATGTGCTCATCCCAAGTTGATGTGGGCAGAGAGAGATTTTTGTTGTGTTGTGCTAGAAAAATGACATTCTTGGGAACTGCAACCAAGTCACTCAGTGCTTTAGGCAAGTGAAATAAAATAAATAAATGAATACAGAGATAAATAGCCTTTATTATTATTATTATTTCTTCTTAAAACTCCAAGAGATTTCCTGGAGAAAATGGCCATGTGAATTAGTAGAGGAAATGGCTCTGTGAATGTCCTCTCATTCTGAAGACAAGTTACAGAGACTAGATAGAAAAGACTGATAAGGCTGTGGTCTTTCACTTCTAAAAACAAGGTGGCCGTGTTCAATATGCCTACTAGGAGTAGTATTTGGCCCATGTATTTCTTCTTCTACTCTGGCCCAAACATTTCTCAGACAATCCTTATTTGTCTGGGCCAGAACTATGCCAGGTATTTTTCTTCTCATATCCCCTTCTCTACCTGCTGAAGGACTTGCTCATGTAGACCTTTCTGAGCACTCCTAATGCACACTGAAAGCATCAGGATGCCCAGAAAGCCCCAAGTGAATGTTGTCTTTCAAAGCATGTCTGAAGTATTCTATTTCATAAAATATGTATTTAGGTCCAGACTGGACCTTTAAACAGTGTTCATGATAGCATTCATTGCTCACTCATTCTGTTGATGTAGGTTTCTGTGCAGAAAGGTAGAAGCTATTTCCTGAGAAGGGAAGAACAAGAGCAAGAAGCGACATGACTCGTGAGCTGAACCATCAGCACCCATATGAGGTGGGTGTGGGCCCTAGTTCCTGTTCAAAGGACTCTTTATTTTGCATTAAACAGTTATTTCATGTAACATGAAAACAATGCTGGAAGCAAGGGCTGGAGCAGAGACCTGAGCCCAGTAAACGCTCCAAGCCCAGGGTCACACCTTATCTTCCTGCTCCACTTCAGAGCTGCCGAGCTAAAAGTACGGCCAGACTTTTTCCTCTGTGTTTGGAGCACAGACCTTTTATTGTAGAATAATTTAAATACAAACAAGTGCAACTAAGGTATTGGTTTCTGGTTTAACTGGCAGCTGCAAGTGGTTTGTCAGCAATGTGCTTTCCTCTGTAACACAAGGTGTGATTCATCCTTAGGTTTTGGATGCAGATCATGGTTTGTGGCATGGCATGGGCCAGAGATTATATAGCCAACAAGAACAAGGACCTTCCATGTTTTGGTGGAGGAAAGAGAGAACACAAGGGAAAGGAGTAAGAGCAGTTTATCTGTATGGATGCAGCCTGGGCATGTTATGTAAACCTTTTTCTTTTTTTTATCATTGCTCCTTTATCTTCAAGGCACTCTTGTTGCAGAAGGGCTACTCTGAAAAGTGGCCTAATTGCTGATCAGTGTTGGATAAAGCTATGCTCTAGGAGGATTTACTTGCAGATATGGCAAATAATTTATATATGTATATTTATATACATAGGAAATTTGCTTAGAGTAAGGCTGTACTTGGCTGCAGGCAAGCAAATAAGCTGACTCCTAGTGCTGACACCCATAAGCAGCTCTCTCTTCTGCTAAAACAAAAGTCTGGAGCTGTGTAAGGGTATTTGCACCTATCTGAACAGAAGCAGTGTTATATCACAATATGATGACTTACAGTAAATTATAGCAATCATATCCCACAAAGAGAAGGTAGAACAATCACTTCAAATAATCCTTAATCACTTCAAGTTTTATATATGCATATGTGCGTATGTGTGTTTGTATGTACATATAGATGTGTCCATATCTCTGTATCTCTGTATTTTGATATCTGTATATCTGCAGATACATACACAGAGGCAAGTACATGTGTGCAATTTAAATATCAACAACATGTTCTACTCTATAAAACATCTGTGTAAACACTGAGTTACTTACTGACCTCATTGGAAATGCAGAGAACAAACTCTGGCCAAATATTCAGCAAACACAAAAAGAAACCGAGAAGACAGGTCTAAATTCAGTACCATTAATATACAGAACCAGGGGGGCTAAAACGAGTCAGATGGTCTGCACCAGATCTGTATTATGTATTATGCATGTGTTTTATGCAATTTTCTGTGTTGGAGGATCGGTATCCAAAGAAATAAGTTAAAGTTGTGACCTCTCTGCTTTTGATTTACTAAGGTCAAGGAGAGCGGATACCTCTTCTTCACGGAGGGTTATATATGCAAATGGGGGCACAGATAAGCCAAGTGCAGGCAGTTCCCCCTTGCTACTTGGAAGAAACTCCCCCTTGGCTCCATATTGCTGCAACTCTCATTCAAAGATGTATTTGCTCAACTGCTCAACTTCTTTTTTTTCTAATTCTGATGGAGCCTTGTGAAAAATTATTCATGGAAAGGCAGGATGGCCTGCAAATGTTTTATCCTCTCGAATGGGGCTGTTGCTGAAAAGGACAGAAAACCAGCTCCATATGAGTGCTGGTCGAGCGTGCAGCATGAGCTCTGGGATGGTGAATGGGAGCCCTGGGAAGTGTTTGCTGCACAACACGCACGCACACAAAAAAAGGGGGGTTGGTATCTGGGCCAGAGGATGAGAGCTGCTACATGTGTCCCTGTCTCCTGCTGCTTGGGGCCACCAGAGTTCATGGAATAACAATAAAGAATTAGAGAGCAAGAGGCACGTGGGCTGCAGCTGATTCTGGCTGCTCGAAAAACGAGCCATTTGTTGTGCCGGGTGCAAATGAGTTATTGGGACCAAGCAGATGGGACTGTGTGTGTGAGAGTTTGATGTCACTGAACTTCTGTTTTATCGTCACAGCATCTCTTTCTATGGGATCTGCTCACTCTTTCTTTTTTTGTTTGTTTTAAAACGTATTCTTACAATTTTCATGGGACAAGTTGATGTGAAAGCATGTGCACCACTCGCCAAAGAAGAAAACAAACAAACAAAAAAGACTGAGCCCCAAACATTTAGCAGACCATGGTAATTACATTTACTGTGACACTTTTGGTATTTCCTCCTTTTATATGGGAAAAACTGCATCTGAAGGGGCAGTGACAAAGACAGAAGTGCTATGAATGTTGATCTTTCATTTCAATGGTGAATGGGGCAGGAAGGATACAGCCCAAAGTCTGAATATGTCAGAGGAAGACCTCCACAGGCATCTGCAAGCTTGAGTCCAGACCCAAACCAGAATAAAGAAGTAAAGTTAATGTGGGATTAGTGTTTGCAGCATTAGCTAGCCAGGAGTTTTATATCACATATAAACAAGTTGTCCTCCAAAGTCAAGGAAGAGGGATGGGTGTCTCCAGGGCACCGTCCAACCCTTCCCAACACAAAGATGTAAGAGGAGCAGGACCATGGCCAACAGAAGGCAATTTTGCAATTTTTTAAAAGGTAATTGCAGTGGTCTCGGATTATATTTACCCAGCATGTGGATCACAAATGCTGAGGGAAACAGAGTCACATTGCAGCTGCCTTCCGTTGTGCTCCAGTCCTTGGAAAAATCTTGTTCTCATATAGGCGGGAGTCGTGTTGGGAGCCAAGGCCAGAAGCAGTGGGCGTTTTGGCACATGTGTGTCTTGGAGCTGTCTTAGAGGGGGTAATTTTGCCACTCACAGCTGAAAAGGCAAGAAGGGGAACATGTGCACATTCCCATAGGCTCTGTGTTTCTACAGAGGAAAGCCAAGGGCCGACTCTGTCCCTATCCTAACCCTGTAGGGGATAAATGGGGTGCACGTAGATGGATAAGGAAAAAGCAGAGTGGTCTGGAAATTTTTCAGTAAAAATTTAAGTGGAGTAGTTGGAAAATGTCAATTTTTTAACTCTCATATTTTCTCAGGAAATAATTGATGGTTTAATATTAATACTTTTATGCTCTGTCACCTGTGTGGTCATGTCAGACAGATTAGTCTATGCGAGACATTAAGATCAAGTTGAATATATGAATTAAATATATGAATTTTAAAACAAGACAGTAGACTGGATGATAACTTTCAGTATTTTTGAGATCTTATATAAACACGGATACATATACATGCTTACACACTATATGAAATTACAAATTTGGACGAAAAGTGTCACAAGAAATTTAAAAATTAATTGAACATAATAAGTATTTTTAATTATTCAGACCACTTTCCTACTAAAAAAGCTAATCTTCATTCAAAGTAGTTTCAAAGTAAATTCTTCCACCAGCCATAATTTTCATTCTATTTTCCTTCTTTTCATATCAACTTCTGCAAGCAAAGGACTTTTTTTTCTTTCTTTGTGGTTAAACTTTCAACCACTCTTTATAAAACTACTCATTCTATCTTCCCTGCTTTAGAAAATTAATTTGATTGGCAAATTATTGTATTTATTCTTAGGATCAAGGTGGGAATCATCTAAATTCAAAGAAAGCACAGACTTTTTGACTTTGAGTTTTATTTAAAAATACCTTGAATATTATATTTACTTCTCTTATCTCCATTTCTTTAGCCCTAAGGAGTTATATCATCAGTTTGATTCTAATAATGCCTAGTGGGTCCACTGTATAAACTCTTTGTAAAAAAAAGAAAAAGGACTCTCTACCCAAAAGACAGCGGCTTAAAAAGGGAAAAGCAGATAAAGTATGATTAGAGCTGGTTGTCTCTTTTCCTAAAATATAAACAAACCTTGATATCAAAAGCTACCTTCTTCTTAAAATGCTGACATGTAATAGAAATCTTATTGAAATCTGCTCAGAAAGTATTACCAGAATATTTCAGGAAATTTGTTGCATACTGAACAGCAACATTAAAGGATTCTTTTTTTTCCCCTGTTACTTTGGGGGGAAAAGGTACAATGAACACTCAAGGAATCAGAAACAAATCCCTTTTATCAGCACATTGACACAGAAGGCCTGAATTTGGATGTGAGGGAACTGGAGCACAGAGAAATGTGAAGTGAGCTGCACAAAATCCCTCCAATGGCGCTCTGAGATTCCACACTGGAAAGGGAAATAAGCCAATGCCTGCACTAAGGTGCTTGGAGACAAAATCCTATGAAGCCACTTAAGAAACCTGGCTTAGAAGCAGAAACCTGGACAGAGTTAAGAGAAGTTGCACTGAGGTCGTAATGAAGGATTTGAGATGGTATTACCTCTATATAATAGCTCTCCTGGGTGCTTACTATGGTCCTGGTCTCAGAACTCTTCTTTCCAGTCAGATGAGAGGGATATTGTTTGATGGTAAAAACTCTGGGAATCTGGGGAAAAAAAAAAGGTAAAAGGCTTGGGTTTTGAACCTCAGCTGTAGGCTATGAACAGTCTAGGTAAATTGCAAAACCATTCTAGTCTCCTACTATAATTCCAAAGCTATCACTGAAATCAAGCTTTTAGGAATTTAACACTTTTGTAAAATTTGAGTGGTTTGGACCAAAATTGTGAATAATCCGGAGTACATTCCTTCTGCCACTGATAAGTGAACATATGATTATATGTGTGTATAAATATCAAGTTTTGTTCTTTTGTCTAATTATCTCACTGTCACTCTGTTCTGCCTTTACCTTCATTGATTGGAAACCAGATTTTCACTTGTGCAAAGCAGACATGTCTATGGGTTTGTCAGATACATCAAGAGGGTCATGAAAGAGTTGGAGTTGACTTGGAGGCTGGTAAAGAACAGGAAACAAAATAGGAATTCATAAAATTCTCACTGAATTTTTTTTTTGTTTATTTTCAAACTAAAGTATTTACCCCTCTTTTCTCTCCCCGTAACTGGCAGCATTTATTCAATTGCTGCAAATTTGTAGTTCATATGACTGATGTATACATTTTCTTGTTATGAATATGTAGTTTTCTGACATTCACTCTGGACCACACTGAAATGTGGGTTTATCTTCCGACTCTCTGTATCTAATTTTGTATTTATATTTGCATAAATATTAGGTCTGTCCAGAAAAGTGCTTTGATTTTAATTTCTTATAGGGAGACAGAAATAGTGTAAAACATAGAGGCATAGTGTTAGCCCAAGTTAAAGCTTGGTGTTTTCTATCTGTAGCTCTTTTCCATGCTTATTTTTCATTCGCATAGCTTTATACTTATCAGACTCAAGCCCTTAGGCAAGCAAAGCATTGGGGCAATAAAGTTGCACCTTCTTATCCTCCTGCTTTTCAGTCTGAATTTTTGCATGTGAAAGAACACAAAAATGCTATGAGATGCTCAAAATCAAGTGAGTGTATAGCATTTCACATACCTGAAATAAGGCCATTGAAACAGCAACTTGGTTCATGAAAAGGCACCCAAATCAGCTTGGTAGCTCTGAAAATTGTCAAGACCTCAATGAGGAAATAATTGTGAAAAGGAACACAAGGAAAACTCTCTTTGTACCATTTTACATATCCCTGGGGAACAGTGCGAGAAAAGCTAACTTAATGTAGGTAGTCAATATTTAGGACTTCTTTATGGCCTTTATTTTGCCTTTAACTTAAAGATCAGAAGCAGGCTGCTGGCAGCCATATTTGAGGGGTCATGGGTTCAATCTGGTATGACCAATCCTCACTTTTATGTTTCTGTACTAAATGGTCATGTTGAAGATAACCTGATGGCTCTGATATTCCGAGCTCCCCATGCATGTTAACTTTCATTAACTTACAGCTTGCACATGGAGAAAGTGTTGTTGTGTGTCTTGCTGTTCAGTAATTATTAGAACGAATAAATTCAAGGAAACCGTAGTACCATTTAACTGCAGAGAAATGCTTAGCTCTGACAGCTCGTTAAAGAAAGTACCATCTTTAAAGGAACTGATGCAAAAGAGAACATATGAAGCTTAACCCTGAGGTGGATTTGGCAAGGCAGAGCAATGCCAAATGTCCTTTATGGAATTTGCTAAGAATCTGGGCAGGAGGAAATGCCAGGTCAGGTGAATGGAGTCTGTGGCCTGTGTGTCTGCAGCATATTACGTGGAAATATTAAATAAACTGGAGTTTTATTGAAGAACAAGCTGCTATATAATATTAGGATATGTATATAGTGCTATGTAATATAATGCTATATGTATGCTCTGTAATATTAGAGTATTAGCTGCTATGTAGTTTTAGGACATAGTAGGCCAGACAAATCACACATTAAACAAGATATAGAGTCGTATGTATGGAGCTGTCTTCCTAATATTTCTCCGATTTTGTTGAATAGCTTTGAGCAAGACACTTTGATATGTGAACTAACACAACTTTACAGGAGACTTCAGCTCCCAAGTCATGAAGATGCTCTGAAAATCTTGCCTTCACCTCTTTGGTCTTAATTTTCCCTATATTTAAACTAAAAAAATACTATATGCAGTTTCCTTTCAAATATTTGTTTATCTATTTGTTTGTTTGTTAATTTATGTATGGATGGAGTCCTTAGATAGCAAAAATATTAAATGAAATGAAGCAAAAGAAAATAAAACTGAAAGAATCAGATTTTCATATTTTACAGATTAATTTCTTTGATATTTAGCATGAATTTAATATAAGTATTAGTTTCAAAATGAAATGTTGCTTAGAATGAGGAAATTCTCATTTTATTGTACATTAAAATAGCATGTCAAGCAAACATCTAATCAGCTCTAGAAGACCAAATCTACATCAATAAATTAAATTATTATGACTAACCTTCTCAGGCACTAGAACTCAATTTTCTCTGTTTTAAATTTTGATTTGGCTGGCCATTTGGTACTCAACTCCAAAATTTCTGATCATGTCCATAGATCCTTCCCAGAATGAATTTTGATTATAGTCACATTGTTTTGGAGATTTAGAGAGTTGTTTGAGTGTCATACTTTCCATATCGGCTGCCCTCCGTGTATTCACTCTGTTGAATGTGTTGAAGTACCAAAACAGTACCAAATATTGCTTAGGAAGTTTAATGTGTGGCAATATCCATCTTATGACAGTAGTACTTTACTACTTACAACAGTAGTAAACTGATTTTAGGCTCTTTCGGGTGCATCTCTCTCTGCTGTTGGCCGAATACTAGGAACTATAGGCTTGCCTTGGTCCAGCAACTGGTAGCTTTCTAGTGATATTTAGAATGAGTAATTTTAGCCAAAAGCAGGATGAGTTAAGTTTGGTTTCAATTTAACTTTATTGCCTTAGCGTACTTTTTCTTCTCTTTAACTTATTTTCTTTATATAGTCTCATAGGGAGAAATAATTCAGCTTTGAGCTGCAAGCTGTTTCAAACCCAGCACAAGTGTCATGAATTCTCGGACAAATCAGTTAATCCTATACCTCAGTTCTTCCTCATCTCCTAAAAACAAGTGCGTGGCAATGATGATCATATATGAAGTATGATTTTCTGGATTTATGTCTTGTGTGGGTAATCAGGAAATATGCACACAGACAGGTAGATACCTAGAGAATGTCAAAATTTTAACATATGAAAGTAGAGGTATCATCAGAGTTTTGTTTCCTA
The DNA here is from genome assembly GCA_032353885.1 of Nothura maculosa. Classification (NCBI taxonomy): domain Eukaryota; kingdom Metazoa; phylum Chordata; class Aves; order Tinamiformes; family Tinamidae; genus Nothura; species Nothura maculosa. The sequence continues at coordinate 931,304 of JAUBOD010000057.1, read as the reverse complement.
AGGAAGCTAATCTGAAAAGAACAATCTAAGGAATAGAAATGACAATACTATATGCTATGGTGGTATATTTAGAATTTATACATAATTAATGCTAAAGCACACAAACTCTAAATCTAGAGATGCACATTCCTCTGTATCAAACATATAGAATAACTGGGTGATGAGAAACCTCATAAAATTCAACAACGGCAAATGCAAGATCCTGCACTTGGCGGGGAATAACTCCAGACACCAGTACAGGCAGGAATCGGACCTACAGGAGGGCAGCTCTGTAGAGAATGACCTGGGCATCATGGTGGACGACAAGCTGACCATGAGGCAGCAGTGTTTCCTAGTTGGCCAAGAAGGCCAATGAGATTCTGGGGTGCATTAAGAAGAGCGTCTCCAGCAGGTCGAGAAGGTGATCATCCCCCTATATACAGGCCTGGTGAGGCCACACCTGGAGTACTGTGTCCAGTTCTGGGCTCCCCAGGACAAGAGGGATGTGGAGCTGCTGGAGAGAGTCCAGCACAGGGCTACCAGGATGATCAGGGGCCTGGAATTCCTATGAGGAAAGGCTGAGAAAGCTGGGCCTGTTCAGCTTGGAGAAGAGAAGGCTGAGGGGGGACCTGATCAGTGTCTATACAAGGGAGGGAGTGACGAGGAAGAGGCCAGCCTCTTTTCAGTGATGGCCACTGATAGAACTTGAGGAAACAGCCACAAATTGAAGCACCCAAAGTTCCACAGGAACTTTAGAAAAAAATTCTTAACATTGAGGGTGACAGAGCACTGGAACTGGCTGCCCAGAGAGGTTGTGGAGTCTCCTTCTCTGGAGATCTTTAAAAGCCACTTGGATGCAGCCCTGTGCCACATGCTCTAGGTGACCCTGTGTGTACTGGGAATTTGGAGTAGATGATCTCTAAAGGCCTCTTCCAACCTTAAAGTTTCTGTGATTCTATGAAATAGCTTTTATAACTGCAGAAGTTATCACTCTGGAGAGGATTACCATTCTCATTGGTCTTGTATTTAGCTGTCCTATAGGAATATCTTGGATACTCTGGGGCATGTCAGATGGCACAAGCTGTTTATGGTTGACAGTTAAATGTTTCCATAGCCATGACCATGACAGTTATGCAGTCATGTCTCCTAGGCTGTTTTTTCCCCCTACAATAGTGTTTAAGTCCTGGCTTATGTGATTGACTACCTTTGGAAAAGTCTGCTCACAGTATCTTCACGTTGGATAATCATCATTGTATCAAATAACTACCTACATTTTTTTAAAAAAATACTAAGTTTCTGGTTTCAAGAGTTTCTTAGAAATAAATTTCACAATCTAATTGTATTCATTTTCTTTTCTCTAGGTTTTACCTTGCTTTTTTTAACTGAATATCTCCTTTCTGCATTGAATGACTAGAAAAAGAGTATTTGCCTACCTTCTCTAGGAAACTTGCTCTTTTATAGTAATATTTTTTTGTCCTGTTCTGTGTATATGTACCCACATATACTGATTGGAGCTGCACAACATGATATATACTTAAATATGTGTATTTTTAAGATGCATTATATTTTTATATGAATAGAATATGCATGTCATAAATGTGCAGTAAGATGTGAAAAATAAAAGTGCAAATATAACATGAATTTTAAGCATATATCAACACTTTAATGCATATAGGTTTGTCTAATAACAGCTATTGCATAGACTGAAAATGTAATCAAAAGCCACAGCAAAGAGTTAATGAAAATGAGAATTGCTTTGAATAATGGGGAGGTTTGCATAAGTGTCACAGTGTGTTCTGCTTATCCAAAATAGTAGAAACAACCCAGACGTGTTGAAAGCTCTCATTAATGCTCTGGAAGAGAGCTATTGCAAATAGCATGCTATAATTGCATTTGCAAAATATATTAAATTGATATCTTTTTGAAATGAGGACACTTCATTAAAAATTGAGGGACAAAATAAAAACCCGTCCTACTAAGCCCGTACGAGGAATGAAGAAGTCACCTTAAGGGAAAGAGAATAACAACATAGACACCCAAAGAGATTACACTGGCAAGAAATTCAACCTGGAAAACTCAAGATGAAGTACCCAGAAAAAAAGGCAATTCAAATTCAGATATTCTGTGGAAAGTTAGACTTAGAAGGTTAAGCTGCTTGAGATAAGGGTGGCATCAAAAGGGCCATAAAATAGTTATATCAGGATATAGAAAATAATGTTCTTTTGCAGAGATAACATATTGCAGTGCCAGAGCTGCAAACTCATTTTCCCGTAACGTGCACCAGAAGGTACCACACATATTGTAAATCCTGATCCAAAATCTAATGAAGTCAATGGCAGTCTTTATGGACCTGGCAAGTTTTAGATTTCGCCTACACACTGTTTGGTCTGGATGGGGTAATGTTGGAAGAGAAATGCTCTTCCAGTAGAGTAGTGAAGAGTACAGCTAAGACAAGATTAAGACTTTGAAAGAACTGACTTATAAGGACATATCCTAAAAACTAATAACCATCTAGCTTGGCTAAGAAATGACTAAGGAGAAACAGGAAAATTACTACTGTTATTTGAAGGGTTTAAATGCCAAGGAGGGGGAAGAAATATTTAGGGTGTGGACTTTGCCATGAGCAATGGAATTAAATTAAGTAAAGGAACATATAGGCTGACTATCAGAGAAGAAAAGCATTTTTAATGGTGTTTCTTAAACAATGTACCACTAAGCAGTGGGAACTCCGTTAAGAGGAACATTTACAAAAGCGGAAAGAAAAGGAAAAATTGTATAGTATGGTAGGTATGGACAATGCAAATTAAAGATTTAAAAAATGGAAATATCATAATAATCAACCTATGCAGCAGGTCAGATGAAAATTGCAGTGGTCCATTCTGGCTTTGTAAAGTAAGGATTTATGAAATTAGAGATTGTCAAGACCTGCAGGATCTTAAGATTGTTACTAAGGTAAAACATTCTTTGTGCTCAAGACCGATTGCTCCTTTTATGTGAGGAAGGAGGGAAACATCCCAGAAATGTTTTTCTGTCTCTCATTGTGTATATGTGGCCACATTTTGCTCCTTCAACCAGATGACTAGATTTTGACACTGAATCAATTACAGGTAGTACAATATTTGTGTATCAAGAAATGGAAATTCCTTACCAGTGAGTGAGTCCAAGGGATTTCATCCCGAGTGACCTGGCTTATATAAACTGAAGTTGAACATGTTCCTTATTTTCCTAAGTTCCTGATTCCATTGACTCAACTTTAGCCTACAGAACTGCCCTCCTACCCTCAGCAGTCAATCACAACAAACAGAACAGGAGCCCCGAAGCTGGGAATATTGGACGCAGTGAAGAAAATACTATAAATTGTAAATCAAAGATGATGTCTAGTTTATAAGAATTTTGCCTGAAGACACATTTTTTTATTCCCAAAAGCCTCTTTGCTGAAGCATTTACTACTGATCCTAATTCTTCTTGCAAATTTAGTTAATACTCATATATATCTTTTGCATACAGAATAGCACATATATAGTTATACCAACGTGCCTCTGTTATTGATGTGGGCCTGAGTAGAGCAGTCTACAAAGTGGATGGACACATAGCTAAAAGGGATGTTAATCTTAAAATAGAAAAGATATAATTTGTGGAAGCAATGTTGCTTTAATTACATTTCTATTTTCTTCTAATTGGAAATGTCATACATGCAGCATAGGAACTTGCAAATGGTATAGAGCTAGCTGCAAAGTGAAAAGGAGACATCCTATTGCATCCAAAGGATGTTGAATGAGAGAAGAAAATCTTCAGAAGATTTTTAATTCCTAGTTTGTAGCTAATTTCTCAATATGAACGACTGCTCTATACATGAAGAATAGTGCAATAGTTAGGAAAACCTAGGGGCAAGAGGATACTTGCATTTAGTCCTAGATCTGAGCAACCTTGTCTTACTTTACCTGCCCTGTGCAGAATCTCTCTGTTTTGCAAACCAAAATAGCACTGAGCACGGAGAATGAGGAGAAAAGGATCAGATATAGTTTTAAATCTGCATTCAGAGACAAGTGATACCTCTGCTCATAAAGGCAGTATCATAGTACCTCTAGATCTGATCTGGCACATGCACCTGGAATAAGTTTTTATCCTTGGCCCCATCAAAATAAAAAGGTGCTGACAATAAGCAAGAATTATTCTGGGAAGAAGAACAAAAAGATCAAAGTTGGGAAAGGTTGAATTATGAGGAATAACTATAAGGTTAGAATAAATACAGTTTTGCTCATAGATGAGTAACAGAATCATAACAGTATGCAAATATTTGAAAAGCATAAATGTCAAGGCTTGAACAGCGAGTTTTTAGGAACTAACAGGAAGCTTTCTTGAGATACGCTAGGATGACAAGTGAACTGAAGAAATGAAGCAGCATATCTGTGCAATAATTGCCAATGAGGAGAGGTGAATGTTCCAGTTAATGGGAATTTGAAAGTTCAAGAATCATAAAGTTTTTTAATCATGTTTCCCTTAGTATAAGTGCATGGGAATATAGTCTTATCTTGAGGAAAAAAATGAGTATCATAAAAATAGTTAAGAATCACTTCCCTGAAAGAAACCCTACATACCCACAGTATTTTCAGTTCCCACAGGTTATGAACTGCAGCTCTTCTTGTTGCTGACCATTTCCGTTGGCAAGGGAAAGGTTTAGATAACTTGATATTCCTCTTGCTGATTTATGCAATTTTCAGAATTTTGGCTCAGTTATGACACAATTATTATCTCCATTCGATTAACCTGTGTGAAGCATATCATTGTTTGGAGTCTGTGGGCTGAGAGAGAACGGAAATATTACCACCCAGACATCTTGTTTTAACAAGGTTAAAGATAAAAGAAATCTTTTTGAGATGCTATCTAACTCTGGAAAAGTATCAAATTTGTGTACACACACTGAAAGTGGATTATTTAGCCAGCGGGTAAAGTTAGGAAGTATCAAACAGTCAGAGTCCCCACCCTGCTCATTAAAACTGTAGGCTTAAAATCATCCAGAAAAGGGATGTGCCTTGCACTTCTGCTTAATGTAAAGTTTTTCAAACATTTAGGTGTGGCTTCTAAAGGTGGGACTCAAGAAGTACTCAGCACAGCAAAAAAGGGGAGGAGAAGAAATGGGAACAAAGGATAAATTGGCTTCCATCACTGAAATAAATTAATGTATCAGTCCAAACCTAGTCTTCAGTGATTACAGAAGGGTGATGAATAGCAGTGTTGGCTCAGGAGGACAAAATATATATATATATTGGAATATAGGAGGGATATTCCTTAAAAGTTGTATTTTTAGCTCTTGTTATAATCTGTTCGATGAAAAGCATTGACAACATATGATGATTAGAAATATTTAAACTTTCTATGTTGTATGAAAAAAATCAGTATGCTGTGAAATGAAACAAGTGGAAATATGAGGAAGCATTAGACGATACATTTTCTTTTGTTATTTTCAAAATACTATTTTCTTTGCAAAGTCAATTTTATTTATAGAATAAAAAAAAGCAGGCAATGATTTATTAACTAGAAAAATAAATTGAGACAAAATATTCTTGTCTGGGCAGCAGTCAATTTAAGTTTTTGTTTCTTCTCAAAAAAAAAAAAAAAGGACAGGAGATAATACTGAGTCTTGAAAAACCTCATCTGAAAAACAGCTTAACTGGAATCCAGTCTGATTGTGCCTGAGTGTGATATTGTTCATGTGCAGCAGACCCTGGAAACATAGAACAAGTCAAGTCAAACAACAGATTTATGATATACTAACATCAGAGGGGAGCATTTATGTCAAACTATTCACTGTCCTCTTTATTATAGGAACTGCAGATTTTGGAGATTTTTTTATTTTTTTTCAGTGATTCCTGCTGGCATAAAGCAGACATGTCTGTTTTAAGAGTATCCACTTTAGCAGTGTCCAAGAGCGTCCGCTTTAGTAGGTCATGTTCTCGGTAGAAACATGGAAAAAGGATGTCATCTTGTGAAGCTGTCAAGAAGTCTATAGGGCCAGGAACACCAAGCTCCATATTCTGGATCTCTTCTCCCTCATGGACCTGACATCTCACAGGACCCTTTGGCATTTGGCATTTTTGGCATTTTTGGCATTTTGCCAAATAGCTTGCACTTTATCTTCTAGAAGAACATCCATCTAGCATGCATTTAAAACCACTATGTAGTAGAGAAAACATCAGATGGTTTAAACTCCATACTTGTTATTTGTCCTCAGGACAAGATCCCTTGTTTATGCCTTTCTTCTTCCTTCCCTCCTTCCCCTTTCCCTTTGCTTTCCCTTTCCCTTTCCACTTTGCTGACAGATATTTATGAAATTATTTCATAACATACTGCTGTAGTAGATTGGAGCCATGTCAGATGGTCTCACCAGAAGTCTTACTAAACTCAATTCTAAATTTTTTATTACTTTTCTTGCTCTCAACAATAACTTCTTCCAGGACCTAACTTTTCTTATGGTTATACACTTTTTTACTGCATTGTGCCATCAGGTATTAACAGCAGTGAAAAAAAAAAAGTTTTACTGTAGATTGTCCATATGATGCCTGCCTTTACCAATTATGATAATTTTCAGTAGTACCTACAGTAAGATTACTCTTCTGATGGCCATAGCCCATGATATCGTAGATAAGATAATGCTACCCAAATTTGAAATTATATCCACTTATTTCAATAGTCTGAATCTCACTGCTTTCATAAAGTAATTTTTTTTAATATACTTCTGTTCTATATTCACTAAATCCAGGCCTGTACTTTGGTGCTGGCCTGTTCAACATAAGCTCTAAATTCAGATCTCAAGTAGATCTCAGATCTTGTCTGCTGTTCTTGTGTAGATGTTAAAAATACCCTATTGGATGTTTGACAACAATAGAGCTCTACCTCTAGAACTGTATTTGCTCTCCTAATATCAAATTGTGCGACAAAAAATGAAATACAAATGCAAGAAAAACTTTCCAATGCTATTTAATTTTTTGAAGTAATCTTATGTAGTTTACAGCAATTTATATGTATACATATGTAATATTTTCTCTATGTAATTTATTATACACTGAAGATTAATTTTATAATTATGAATTTAACTTTGAGATGGAACTTTACCTATAGATGACCAGCTGCATCTGAGTAATCACTCTGAAATCCTGCTATATTCCATGGAGAGGAATAGGCACCTTCAGAGTGGGATTTATCCTGCATTTTTAGATGTCTTCCTGTGGTTAATCAGTAAATCTCTAGAACGTAAAAAGGCTCAGTGATGGATGAGATCACTTTGCTCATGAAACTTGGGCAAAAATGTAGTGAATGAATGAAACAGCTATAGCAAAGAAAGTTAAATTTTTCTCAATGTGAAGGGGAGAGATCTTTTCTATAGATAAACGATTACGTCAGTTGAAAGGATCAGCTGACCATATCAGTTGAGTAGATCATCTGTTTTTAAGTGTTTTCCCTTGAGTTACTCAAAATTGTGTGAATGTCTCCTTGAGGTTAGCCAGGTCAGCCTGGCAGGGAGTGTATAACATGGAGCATAAAATCTTAATAACTAGCAGGGAGAACTTTGAGAAGAGCAAGGGGCTTGAATGTATTTCAATCCGCCTATTCCATGCTAGCGATTGAGAGCATGCAATGTCTTGATGGTGAGCATATTATAGAGAAATATATATACCTTTATATTGATTCAGCTGTATATTGCAATCAATATATTCTAGAGTGCAGTTTGTGATCTTACCATAATTTCAGCACTTTGATGTCCTACTCTGCTTATTCAAAATCCCATGCAAAATCAAATATTTACAGTGAAGTAAAGGTAGTACTAAACATTAAAATTTCCATGGGTGGAGTACCTAAAATAGCCTAGTCAGAGCATATTAGAGCATGACACAACTTCAGGATGAGAAAACTCATACTATAAGGATGTGTGTGTGTATATATGTATATACCCATATATACATATGTATATGTGTATATACACATATATTCTTTTTGACTGTTAAAAAGATTTAGTGTGAATAAGATAGAGGCAAAGATTTAAATTTTAACTACTGTCAAAATATTCAGTTAGTTTTAATTTATCACTGCCATTTTAGGGATCTTTCATTTTTTTCTCTGTCTTCTGTAATACATCTTGTGGTGGGACCTTGGCCAACGAGCAGGCTGATTTCTGCCAATAGAGGTGTTTGTGTCTCATGGAGAGTGCAAGTGATTTGTTCAGACTGTGCAAGCAGATCAAAATCAGCCTGCCAAACTTCTACCGGGAGTAGAAAGGTCTTGTGTCAGTCTATTGAAGAGAGGAAATATTTATCTTCAGGTTAAATTCATTTTCTAAATGACCTGAGAGGCCAGCTTTTTAAATGGAACTAGACAGGATAGCTAATTTCTGAAACATTTTGAGTCTAAAAACAAAGAGTGAAAATTTACAAATCTGGAATTCCTGAAATTGTAGTTATTTAGATGAGTAAATGCAAAACATGAATCACTCAATATCATTCTCACTTTTTAATATATTAGTTCTGAGGAAGCTGATATTTTCAAATACATTTTCTTTTTCCCTAAATTTCTTGGAATATTTGGATTTTATTTCTTCTTTTTTATCTATCTATTTTTTCTAGCTTTTTTGACATAATTGCTAAAAAATCTACAGGAAAAAAATTTTGAAAAATTTGCAGCTTAATATTTTCCTGTCATAACGTCTCTAGCAACTTTGAAACTCTCTATGGGCACATTACAGTGCCTATAGTTTGTTCCAGAAGTAAGTTATATAGGACACAGAGAAAAAAAAAAAAGCTTCTTCAATCTTTTTGGAATAAAATCTATGACAATATAATATAAAATCTATTACCGTAGTAGTCTACAAATTGTAGTCATAGTCAAAAAATTGATTTCAACAATATGTTAGTTGAAATAAAACATTGAAAAAATGTAGGTTTTTAAAAATATTCTGATTTTTTATTCTAATTGGAATGGAAATTTAATTCTGTAATGTTAATGTTATTCTGATAATGAAATTTTACTTCAAGTATATCTAAGGTGCTTATGGATGCAGTTAATATTAGATTATAAAGTATAAGAATATAACATATGAAATACGTAAAAATAAATCAGACTGTAATAATAGCAGTCACATTATGTTTAAATGCCACATGTAATGCATACACATGATGCTCACATTTTCTGGACTAGCTACTATTTATTTTGGACTTCCTAGGAAAACTTGTGAGGATGAATATTTTGGTCCTGCATGGAAGAGCAAATAGCAACAAGATAGCGATATCATTGCTGGAGCCAGAAGCCTGAGAATCTGGTTTCAGTCCTTTCCTCCATCACAGAGTACTGCGTGTCCTTGTTCAAATTATTCATGGTCAGATTATTCAATGTCTCTGTGTGAGACAGTTATATATAGAATCTATTTTGGTTCACTGGAAATTTTAAAAAGTGAAAAGCTTTAGTGTTGACCATTTTAGAGTGGTTTTGGGGGGATTTTTATACTTAATAGACATTTTTAAATAAATGAAAAAAAAAAAAGTCTTGTCCAATGTTTGTATTTCAATAGCTTTTCCCTCTTTTATTAAATAAGCAGCTTAAGAAAATTTCAGGGGATCTAAAATCTGCAAAGTTGTTTATTAAGTACATAGACCCCAAAACATGGAAAATATGCCTGTTGTGATTTTTATTTTTAATATAGGGTGACCATACATCCTAAACGCCTACTTCTGCGAGGTCCCCCTAACTACCAATGTAGATAACAACAACAACAAGTAGGAAAAAAATAGAATTCAGCAGTACCCACTCCATGTGGCACTCACATTTCTCTCATAGTACAAAATAATAGCACTGATCAAAGAACCAGAGTGACTTGACAGCAAACAGTAGACCAGTTATGGGATCTTGCAGCACTTATCTGTTACAATATCTTCTGGGAAAGTTTAGTCCTGGAGTGAAATTTTTACTGCTTGTTACACGTGGTTAAGGGCAAAAACACAGCCGCAGACTCGCAAACAACTTGGCTGTATTCATTAGACAGCACAAAGGCGACGGAGCCACAGAATCACTGTTTCTCAAGAGAAAAGGCAGGATCTAAAATAGCCTCCAGGAGGCTTTTAGTTCAGAGGCACCAGCATTTTGATTGCCATTAAACTTAGCAGCTGGCAGCGCAAGGAGCCAAGGAAACATTGGGAGCCAAGGAGCAGCATCCTTGCCTTCCTGGGATGATACTCCCCATCCGATGTCCAACCCGTGCCAGCAGCAACCGAGACACTAGTGCATGAGTCATCCCCTGTAGCTTCAGCCTCGCAGTGATGAAAAGTGAACTTTTTGTGCTAATTCCTGGCAGAGTGAGTGATGAGTGTGGAGCAGCAGTGCAACGAGGTTGATAAGAGCAGGCGTGCTTGAGTTGTAAATCCTTGCTTGGGATATAATGCGGGTTTAGCCAGGGCCTTCCTGCAGTGTGTGACAACTGGGAGGGTTTAGATCAAACTCCTGCTCGGAGGGATTAGGAGTTTATTCCATCAGAGCTTGTTTTCACACCAGCATCTGGTTTGGGGACTGTCAATCAGAGGATAGCAGGATAGCTGGGCCTAAGTCTGGTGTAATCCTGCACACATTATCCTATGGGTTTAAAGCACAGTGAACAATTTATGGGGTTAGAAGACAACAGAGGAAAACTGTGTTTTAAAAGTGGCACATGCCCATGTCCATTTGAATATTTTAGCATATTGGATTATAAATCAGTGTCACTTTAAAACAAAGTAATTCTGACCTTCCCTGCTCTTCCAAGGCCAAGTTTCCAGCAGCATTTCCAGCAGCACCTGAGGAATTTCAGCACTGCTCTATCTGCTTTGAGACTATGTGCAGGATTTTAGGTTTTAGTGCTGGCGGTAAGAAAAATAATGCAGGATTATTGTTATTTTGCAGCCTTGCCTATAACTCCAGGAGATTCATTTCAGAGAAGGAGGATTTGGAAGCAAAAGTTCAAGGCCCCTTCTGGGTCCATTTCTCATTTACTCTGAGCTGGCTCTACACCACTCAGGCAGTGTAAAGGGCAGTTTGAAATGGGATAAATTATGCTTTTGCTCACTCTAATGGCTTTTTGCACCACCAAGGAGATGTCAAGAGGCCTTAGTATAAATGAGAATCCGTTTTTATCTGTTCTTTTTTCCCTTTCCTGCTCTGTGCACTCAAAATGCTGATGAGCTCCAGAAGAGAGCACTGGGGAGCAAAATCTGAAAGCAAATCCACACCTGCCTCGAAACTACATCTATTTTCTGCTCAGTTTGGGTTTTTGTTTGTTTATTTGTTTTCTTTAGATGCAACAATTAGTCCTGGAAAGAGAGAAATGTGTTGGTAGGAACTCTGGAGCATTTGCAAACGTGTTCAGCAGTGGAGTCTCCGAGCTGATCACTTACAGTTAACCTCTGATACAGGAGGGGTCCTGCTGCTCCTGGGGCAGAGAAAATATCTCAGGAAGGGAGTTACCTGCAAGTGCGAGATGGGGCACAGGGACATGTGAGGAGCTCAGTGTCGGTGTGCGGGCCTGGATGGTGCCTCACTCTCAAGCCGCCGCAAATAAAAAATGTAAAACGCGACAACTCATAATATTTTCATATTGGGTAACTACAGAGAATATTTTGGCAAGGGTGCTTAATCTAAAATGTTCAATTTTAATCAGCTTGAACTATGGTCTGTCTTTCTGTGAACTGAAAACCACCAATCAATTTTCCTTTATCTTTTTTTCTGTTTTTCTTACCCAAGGCAATGCCTTTTGTAAAAGGGTATTTATTTTTAATGGATTTTTTAATGAATTTTTCAGTCAAGCTATTAATAATGCCATTAATTATAGGCAGCTTGTATTAAAGTGCATGCTGGCCTCTTAATCCTGACCCCCAGCTATTGGCTTGCAGCTAATCCAGCCCGGTGCTTGGCGGTGGGGCCGGCCACAGCCCGTGGCTGCTAGGAAACCAGGAAGGGGGGATAAAAAAAAAAGGAAAAAAAAGCAGGATGGGAGGATAAGGAGGGAGAGGTTTTTAGTGTGTACTTTGCCAGAGGGGGTAAAGTTTAAAGCCAGATGATGTGCTAGTGCGCCGGGGATAATCCCGGGGATGCGGTGGCAGCACTTAGGAGCAACTTCCCCGGCGGATGGCTTTGCGTTGCCTGGAAGGGCTGGCTGGCTCGATAACCCCAGTGGAGCTCCGTGCACTTTACCTGGGGCGCTTGTGCACGCCGACCGCCCCGCTCCAATCTGCTCCTCAACGAGACGGTGCCGGCAGAAGGGCCCCCGACGCGTAATTCCCTTGCTGTCCCCAGGCGCCTCGCCTGGCACCGGTGCTGCCCATGTTGCTAATTATCGCCTGGCTTAAGGATAACGATGTCTTAGGCTCACCCCCCCCACACATACACCTTTTTTTTGATGCATATATACTCTTTTTGTTCCCATACTGAACTTCGTGTGCTTTGCTGAGGTACTTCTATCTTGGAAAAAAATAAAATCTATATACCTGAATATAAATGGATAGATAGATACATGGATAGATAGATTGATAAATACAGATATAGATGACTTAGGTATAGATATAGATATATAGATATAGATAGATGTACAAATCCTCTTTAAAGTCACTGCAGAGCAATTTATGGGCCATTCTCCTGCAAAATCTAACAAAAGCTTCGAATTCACTTGCTTACTGTGGAGAAATCCTTACTGTTGATGATCAGACACCCAGCAAGTAGTTAAATTGGTGTTTTACTGTAATTAATTGTGGCATCTTAGTAAGGTTTTTGGCCACTGTTTTCATCAGTAGGTTTTGGAAACCAAGGAGGCAATACGTGAGCAGCAGCAAAAGCCACAGGATGCCCAAAGAAACATTGAAGCTGAAACAGAGAAAAGATGGGGCACTCTGGAATGAAAACAAGCTAAAGGTTGATGTGTGTGTTTTTACAAGTTTCTTTATTTTATTTTTCTTCTTTTAGCTACTATTGAAGTGTGTCTTAGGAAGATGCTTGAGCGTTGGCAAATGAATGTTTACTGGTTGATGGAAACGGGGAAATTGTAGAGCGAGTTGAACACATAACACCCTTGGCTCTTTCCAAACTCTGGACAAGTTTTCCAGCTGTAGCTGCAAACTAGGAATTTTCCCAGGCAAAAGTATTTGCTGGTTTGGGAAATGTTCCTCTCACAGCCCTGACATTACATCCATTGCCCTCTGTTATCTCTGTGCCTCTTATTTTCTTTCCAATGAGACAACTTTGTGTTTCCGTGATCTCTTCTGGATTTCAGTTTGCTAGGGACGAATGTTTAACTATTGCAAATCAGTGTAAACCCCACTACTGCATCTATTTTAATCATTTACAATAATTAAGCACATTTCCTGAATTGAGAGTGATCTGGACATACCCATATTAAGCAATCCTCCTAAATGCGGAGGCCATACACTAAATGATTTTCAGGAATGGCCTTTGACATCTACTGACCTTTAAAACACATCTGCACTGAAATAATTTTTCCTATGTGTTAAGAGTTTGCCTTGGCTATAGCAGAATAATAAGATTAATCAAGATGTTTTAAACTGAAATACTAACATGGCATTTTGTGGCCGATGCTCCTAGATCTCCCTACTCATTCCCTGTTGACACTTCTACAAATATTTCCTCATTCACCAGGGCTGCTGCCAAGGTGGAAGAGCCCTATGGATACTGTCAGGAATGCTGAGCTTCCCGAGTCGCGGTCCATGACGTTTGCAACTTCTTGGTGTCTCTCCAGGCTCATCCAGCTAATAGCATGGACCATCTGCAGTTATGATATTTCACTGCAAAACACCCACTGGCTACACATGGAAACGTGCTCTGAAGCGTGTGTTGGATGAAGCACCCACACTAATCATGAGAAGAGAGTAGGAGAAAGGGTAATTCCATGCACGCACACAAGCAATGCTATGTCTTATTTTCCCCTTAATTAAATATTTTTTTGTGTGTTTTCCTAGTCCATATGTGGATATTTGAACTGTCCTTCATGGAGGAAGAATGGATTCAAATTCTTTTTCTTTTGGAATTGGTCCAAATTACTGACTTTTTAAACTTTTTTCAAGACTGCTTATCTTTTGCCTTAAATAAAATCAATGTGAAACAGTGTAAAATAAACATCTTTTGTTATTTTTATGTCTTTTTTTTATTTTTTTAAAGCTTGCTTCTTGTCAAAAACAAAACAAGCCCAAATAATTTCGATCATGTAGATTTTCTTTCCCTATGAGCAGTCCCTACTCTGATGCATGTATCATAATTGTTGAACTCACTGGTGGATTTGGATGTAATTTATATGAATCTTCCATTTCTGGACATTTACCCAAAAGAAGTTCTGAAACTTTTGAGATTCATCTGTCAGTAGTATTTTCTCTCCTTGCCAGTTTTTTAGAAAGATCACATTTTTTATAGTTCTGAATGAAAGGGATATTAGCCTGTTATTCCAAAGGTCAGATTGAAACTGGGTTTGATCAGACAAGAACGAATGAATAACCATATGTTCTGGCAAGATAACTGTAAACATATCTAAGAGAAATGAATGTGATGGTCTCAGCAAGCTTTCCTCAGCAGTGTGGTATTTTTCCATCAAAAGGTTATAAATTACTTGGAAACTTGTCATGAGTTAAAAATGGCCCAGTTCACTGCCAACGTTTGCTATCTTTTACTAAATACACATATGCACATATATATTCCCAAATGAAACTGAGGACTTTGATGATTGCCATTGCCATGGTGGCTTTAAACTTCAGTTTTTCTCCCTATTACTGAAAGAGCCATTTCACCACATTTTATGGAAAAATAAAAGGAATGGAGTGAGCATAAAACTAATTCCAGGGAAACATTTCTCTATATTATTAGAAAGTTTCTACCACAGGATTTGGGATTTAAAAAATGCATTTATTAATCTAGATAAGTGAGTGCCTAGCTTTACGGGTACAAGGAGTTGCATACAGGCTCGAGCTCTCGGTAAATTGGATCTTAATTAATTTTTACAAATCCATCTTATTTCTGGTATAGCTCAGGAAAGCTGTCGGTTCCTGCCTGGAAAGGGAACCTGAAAGGCTTTCAGCACATTAGTGAGTTGTCTTTCCAGGTCAAGGCGGAGATACAGTGAACAGGACGGGGATTGCATTGTGCTTGCTTGACCTATTCGATATTTTATTTTTGGATAAACAGAGCACTGTAGCTTCCAGTTTTTCTGATCCATCAGTCTTCACAAAGACTGCATTCAGCAATGAGGACACACTGTCTCAATACGTGCTCTGTCTCTTTTTCTATCCGTCTTATTCATATCTTTTCTTTTTGTAAACACTCTTCCTGAGCTGTATATATTTAATTCTAGATCTCATTTTATTATTTGATTCTTTTTCTCCCTTCCTTTTGGATAGGTGAAATGAAAAAAATACATATATTGTTATTGATTTTTCTCTACTTGACTCGGTGTGGGTCAAGGTTTTACATCCTTATTCACACTGAAAATCACCTTCTGGCAGGAGCTGTTTAGCTGAAATCAAACAGCTAGATCATGTAAATCTAGGTACCTCTATTAATTTAAATGGAACTGCTCAGATTTATACCAGCTGAGGATCGGATTTGGAGGAGCAGCTTCTAAGAAGAAGCATCCTCTAACTGGGATAATTAACAGTTTTGCGTATCACAGCAAATTCATTTTCTTTTCAAAAGCATTTTCAGATTCTCACACACTCAAGCTGTGGTGCTATATAATTTGTGAGCAATCACTAATGTGACTCTATGAAGAGCAATGAGCTGCTGTCTAATTTGAGGACTATACATTTTGACACATGCTACACTATGAAGCTCTCCTATAAAATATATAGTTTTATCATCGTTTGTGAGCCAATGTCCAATAATTATATTCTGTAGTTCAAAAAAGTCTGCTGTATTGTAACCCAAGAATGGGGTGTTAGTGTCCAAAGATGGAAAATTAAGTCTACACATTCTTTGACACATTACCATAAGCATGAAGTAATTTGCAGGTTGAAAATCATTTCACTTTTAAAACAGATGGAAAAAAAAATCTGATTCCTTTTTGCTGAATGAGTTGTTGAAAGACCAAAAAGCTATTGAAGAGATAAAATAATAGAATAATTTACTAAGTTTTTCAACATCGTGCATGTCCAGCCAAAGTCTTCTCCTTCTGATGCAGAAAATAAATGGCAGTGACTAAAGATCTGATAGTGACTCAGTTTTTTCTATGGCCATGACTGGAAATTACTCTGAAAGTAAATTGTCATGAAAAGGAATTCCACATTAAGATAATTCCCCTCTTTTTCCTTCTTGATTTTCTCCTTTATCTAACAAGGATTTAAAAAACTAACCAAGACACAAATGACCAATTCAGGATGCTAACCTGTTTTAAAATCATTTTTTAATAAGCCTGAAAAATATTTATGTGTTCCTATGAATGTAGACGGCATGCCTGAAACACAGTTTTTTTGTGTGAAATGGATAAATGCTTCTGGATTTCTCCAACCAAATTAGTAAAATCTGAGGGCCTGCCCAGGACTTCAGGCACCACTAAAAGCATGGAATGGTCTGTTTTGTCTTAAGTTTTTTGCCCCATTATAAGGTCTCAGAAAACATAATGATATCTGCTGCTAGATACATACTAGGAGATATTTTCCTTCCCAGAGAAATTACAGTTTCTTAGAGGATTTTGTAGTAGACAAAGCAGACTAAATTCTTTCTCTTTTATAGGTGCAGTCACTGGAAAGAGCTAGCAGCTTGCTCCAGGAAATCTGTGGCAGCGATGAGGCATGAACCACAGCCTAGTGCTGCTTCTCCTCTTGATATTCCAGGTGCTACAGGCTGGGGAGGTGATGTGACAGTCACCACACAACTTGGGTTGTTTCTTAATGGTCATTTCCTCATGGTAGATTTTACTGTGGCTGCTTCTTGTTCAATGTCTTTCCATTGGAGAAAAAAAAAATTAAGGAAGCATATTAGCAAGTTTCTGACCCTCAAATTATTCACATATTTTTATAGCCAGAAGAAATCATTTGATCATTGAATCTAATTTCCTGTATAGAAGAGGTGATAAAATTTTACCTATTAACATCTGTTTTGAGGCTAATTATCCATTAGTGGCTGCACCATATCTCCTAGCAAACCATCCATTCTTAACATGTAATTGTAGCTTTTCTGTGTGATGGTGGCTCTTTTCTGCTAAACATTCATTCCTTCTTTCTGATGTTTGTTTGAATTTCTGCTTCATAGTACTGTGTCCTTACATAACTTTCTTTGTTAAATATTTACTTAATACTTGATATTTTCTTGTAGTTACAAAACTCAGCCAAAGAAAGTCTTTGCAATCTTCTCAGACAATTAAGCAGAGTCTCTTAATTCTCATGCACTAAGACTTTTCTCTGAACCATCTCTAATTTGCAATATCTTTTAAAAAGGACTTCCTAAGACAAGGGATCTCACTTGAGAGATCTCACAAGTGAGCCAAGTAGCTGTGGCAGGACTCTCTGCTGGACCTGATACAATCATGTAAGAATAATCTGAAGATCTTGACGGTCAGGGCAGCCCTGGCTTCATTGGCCATGAGATGGTGGAGTTTAGGATCCTGGAAGGAGGAAAAGGCAAATGATACAGGGATCATAAAAGACATTTCTGCCTCTTCAGGGACATCTTAGAACAATTATAGAGAATATGGTCCTTTAAGAAAAAGCGTCCAAGACAGCCTGTTGCTTTTCAAGGAGTACCTCCTCCAAGCTGAAGGAGTCCATCGCTACATGCAGAAGCTAAAGCAAAGATGGCAAAGAGGCCTGCATGGATAAACAAGAAGCTCTTGGTAAAACTCTTACTTAAAAAGTAAGCGTACAAGACAAGTCACCAACTTGGAAATCAGAGACACTGTCAGAGTATGCAGGGATGGGGTTAGGAAAGCCAAAGCCCATCTAGAGTTGATTGAGAATTGTAAAGGAATAAAGAAACACCTATTCAGGTATGCTGCAAGAGGAAGACTAGAGAGAATATAGGCCTATTGCTGAATGGTGTACGGAACACTGCGGCACAGCATTTGGAAAAATTCAGTATATTCAGTGTCTTCCTCATGTCAGTCTATTTTGATAAAGTTTGCCTTCAGGAGCAAGGAACAGCATGGTTTATTACCTCTGGAATACAGCAAATGTCACTCTTATCATTCAGAAAGATGGGAAAAAAAAAAAGGATCAAATCCGAGGGGAAGATGATGGAGCAAGTAATTCTGGAAGCAGTTTCCAAACACATAAAAATCAAGAAGGTGAAAATCACTCTTTTACAGTGAATGTAAAAGAGTCAGCATGCACAAACTGAAGTGTAAGAAGTTCTGTATGGACATAAGAAAGCACTTCACTGTGAGGGGGGCTGAAGTCTAAACTAGGTTATTTAGAAGATTGAGGAGTCTCCAGGTTTAGAGCCTTTCAGGATTCGACTGATGGTGGTCCTGCTCTACCTGATCCTTCTCTGAGCAGGAGAAGGTTGCCTTGTAAAATCCCCAGAATCTTTTCCAAATTCCATCATTCCCATCAATGAAAATGGGATTTTAGACAAGTGGAATTTCTTACATCTTCTGCACTGTAGACACTTAAGTTTTTAAATGTCACACTGAATCATAAAATCATGGAAGAATTTATGTCAAAAGGGATCCATGGAAGACTCTAATCCAAAAGCAGAGATAAAACTTGAAAGTGAGACCAAGTTTTTTGAGTTCTAAATATCCCAAAGATGAAGATTCCTCAGTGTCTCTGGATCCATTATGTGCATATGATTATGAGGACTTTTTTTTTCTCCCTGGTATCCAAATAGAATTCCCCTGCTGCAATTTCTGGCTTTTCCCTCTTGTGCTTTTCCCATGCACCCCTGATAAAAATCTGACTCTAGCTTCTTGATAATTGCCCCTTCGGTGACTTAAAACTATTGCATCCTCCTTTAGCATTTTCTTCTCCAAGCTAAACAAACCCCATTCCCTTAGTGTCTATTTATGCATCATATGCTCCAGCCCTGTGACTGTATTAGCAACCTCTACTGGATCCTTTCCAGTTTGTCAATCTCATTCTTCTCCAGGAAAGCCCTGAACTGGACATATTATTCGGATGCAGCCTCATGAGAGCCAAATTGAGAGAAATAATCATGTTTCTTGATCTACTGGCTGCAGTCTCTGAGTTGCAGCCTCTGATATTTAGATGGCTAAAATTAGATGAGATATAATGGCATATACCTGTATATGGGCCAAACTCTGCTCATTGTTATAGACAGAAGAACCTTGGAGCAGCTCCAGCTAGCTGCAGGGTGATATATAGGGGATGGCACATCAACCTTTTGGTGATAACTGTCCATGGGCATGTTCTTCATCTGTGGCAATTGCACAGGTAATTTGTGCCAGCTTAAACCTATTTCACTGCAAGGTAGCATAATTCACATTAGCTCGCATATGTCACAGGCTAAGAATGTGCAGTGAAACCCCTACTGTGGCTCATCTGACTTATGGCAGCACAGTTGTCAGCCCTAGTTTTGTATTTCTCCAGTTCTGGCAAAACAACTGAAATGTAAAGGGATCTGTCTTATATGTCATGAGCATTACAGACACAAACCCTGAAAGAAGCCATGGATTTGGTTTCAAACATCCTCAAGGGCCAGGTACTTTGATGAACTGATCCCAAATCCTGATTTAGTCGCTCATAAAATGTTGCTCCAGTTCTGAGCTAAGCTTTGTCCATAATGTGTAAATTCCCATTTGCCTCACCTACTAATGTCTTCAAGGTTTAGAAGTTTGGACAATTTTTATTTGATCTCTACTCCATTGTGCTCTACTTCCAAAATCAGCTTCTTTACTTAAGACACATTCTCTTTGCCTGTGTGAATTTATATGGCCCAAAGAAGGCTTCTTGTGGAAATTCACACATTGAAAGACAAAAATTTGGCTATCCCCTTTTTTTTTTTTTTTGGAAAGGAAATTCAAAACAAACAATCAAAAAAAAAGTGATGATTTTCCTCCTTTCTGTCCTAGAAAACAAATATAATATACAGAGGGAAAACCTGCTTGCACAGAGCAGACATATTTCTGGGCATCTGTGTAGTTAGCATAGGGAGGATGTTCAATTAGTCTCTTTACCACAAGCTCCCCAGTTAGTCTCCCTCTGGAAAATAGGTGAAAAATTCTTATATTCCTCTCAATATGTTAATCAGACAACTGGTATCACAGTTCTCTAACTGTGTAATACCAGTCCCCCTTGGCAGATATATTTTATTTGGATAATGATGTGAAATTTAAGATCTACGTTTCAATTGTACAGAGCCATAGGCAGTTGTCAATTTTAGTGACAGACATGAACCTGAAGCTAAATTCCTGTGCACAAGCAAAAATTCCAACAGGCGTAGCGCAATTCTGGTCCCTTAATAGAAATACATTTTCTCCCATTGAGGGGCAGTATTTTTAAACCAAGCATTACTTCTCCTGGTGCTGGCAAGTGATAAACGCTCTCAATAGCTTCCTTTCACTTGGGCTTTTTGGTAACTTCAGATATCAAGCACTCTGCCACAAAATCTGATCATTATCTGCTTTTTCTGCCTAAAATGCCCATGTATTGGTACTAAAGCATCAAGATATAGATTTTCCACTTCTCTTTTTGATTTCTGAATATAATTCTTCCTTATCATGCTCTTTGTCTCCATGAGTAGATATTATGGTTTTAAATGTGCATTGTATGTGAAAGTCTTGTATTTACTTCAGAACATGTTAATTCTAACTTAGTTTCTGGGTCCAGTGTGGAGTTTCTTTGACTCCACTTAAAATCTTTGAATGTCTTTTAGAGTCATTATTTAGTCTTCTTTCCTTTTTCTTTTCTTTTTCTTTTTTTTTGTCATAACCTAATAGAACAGAATAGCCTTTTTACATCAATACCAAATTGTAAATATTTTATGTTTCTTTCTATTGTTATCATTATTTAAAATTATTATTATTGATTTGCATAGAGTTATGTGGGAGTGGAAAGAGATCTTTTAGTTGCTGAGAGTGAAAATTTTGTTAAAACTCATAAGGTGCATCAAAAGCCTGAGGAAAAGATGAATAGCACTCTATTAGTTTTATTTTTTTCTCTCAAAGTATATCTAACACTCTTGAAAGCTTTCCCCAGAGCTGCCAATCAAAAGAGGAACAATACCATATTGGCAGCAATAGCACAAAATTCCTCCATGCTCTAGCATAGCAGACAAGGTTAGGACTCTGGAGAAAGGCTCTTTCTTTGCCAGGTATTATTTGCCAGTTTGGTCATCAAATTTATAGAAAAAAAAGTCAGTCTGAAAGTAATTTCTTTTTTTTTCTTTTTTGGAATACCTGAAGGAACACATTTGGACATTTTTCAGTAAAACTAAACAGTTTCTCTAAACAGACGAAAAGCATGATTGGAGAGTTGCTCTTTTTCTTTCTTTTTCTTGCCAGATGAATTTAGGATGATCCTATGGTCCTATAATGTGGCCCTGGGTCCAGACCTCTTCTCTCGCAAATTCCGAACAGAGATATAAAAACGTCTCTCAGCTGTAGAAAGTTGCCCTAAGTGAACAACTGTAAAGCTACTTGGACTCCGTCAATTGGACTTCCCAAATGAATTTGTTTTTTTAAAAGTACTTAAGTGCTTAAGTATTTATCAGTAATGGGGCTGGATCTGTCTTTTAGGTCCATTCTCCAAACACTAAGCTATAGGGATGTTTGCACCCTCTGCTTGACAAAAATGATGCCTCCTGTGAAGCTGCATGACCCCAATGGCGAAGGTAGAGAGAAAGCTACCCCAGATTACCTTTCAGCAAAATGGCTAAAACACTTATTTGGGAGATAGGACCCTCTTGAGACTTAAAAGCAAAATCATAGGATCACTGAAGCTAAAAGGGGACTCTGCAGATCCTCTACTCCTCGCATCCTGCTCAAAAAGCAGGTTACCCTGTTCCAGTCAATCCTCAGATATCTCCAAGGATGGAGAATCCACAAGTTTCTCTGAGCAATCTGTTCCAGTGTTCACTTACCGTCCCAGGAAAAGGTCATTTTTTCTTAAGTGTAAATGGAATGTCCTGCACTTATGCCCACTTATATACTCCTTGAGTGCCACTGAGTCCATCTTCTTTTTTTCCTCTTATCAAGTATTTATCCCAATTGATAAGACCCCTGCACACCTCCCCAAGACTTTGCTTCTTGAGAATGAAATAAATTGCTTTAACTTGCAGTCTTAGCTGAGAGAAAAATTCCCAGGGCAAACATTTCTGAAAAAGAAGGCAATTGCTAAACTCTGAGCACATTAAGCTCTAAAGATACGGAGTAGATATCTTTGGGGCCCCAAAAGATTCTAACAGACTAACTTCTATAACTTGTATTTTATAATACAAATGCCTCAATCTATACCACAATCCTATCATGTTGAGGTTGATGGAAGTTTTGGCATTGCCATAAAAGCCAATGCAAGACATGTCACAGTAACTTGTATTTCTGGCACAGGAGCAACCATGCTTTCAAATCACCTTCCCCTCAAAAAGCAGCACTTCAAGAGAATACCATATGTGGTAGAAGGGTTTCCATCTTCCTCCCAAATCAAGGAAACCATAAGCTTTTATCACGTTTATGGTTATTTTAAATTATATTAGTTGTTCCTGTTGTTAACAAGACTGTGGCCATTCTTGTCACGCCAGAAGTGTGATGGGCTTTAGCATACCACGATTTAAAAACAGAAGCTGACAGGTTCTGTTCACAATTGTTTTGATAGTTTGATGATTCTGCCTTTTTTCTTTCTTTTTTCTTTTTTTTTCCTTTTTATTTCATTCTTTCTTCTTCATATTGTGTCTCTATTGATCTTTAATGACTTCCAGATGGGATCACTTTTGGACGTTTTATAGTCTGAGTTCTGAAAGACTAAGAAAATACAGTGCACAAAAGCAGCCCATTAGCTAATAAAAAATAAAAAGGGACTGCAAATATACTAATAAAGTTTGTAATGTTGTAATATATTAAGGAGATGACAACTGCACAGGAAATAGGCCTGCCCTGGCTGCATATGGTAACGAGAGAGTTTTAAAAGCTTAAAGCAGAGGTAACAGCTGTAGAGCAAGAACAAAATGTTGCTTACATTTTACATTGTGGCTGAAACAATAAGTTCACTGGCTTTTCTGGTAAGACCTAGACTGTCAGATAATCCAGTAAATTCCTCTGTGGGAGGAAGCAGCATGAGATATTTATGCCACGGAACTTTTAGGAGTGAATCCACAGGCCAAAGTACATGCATTATAGTCTGAAGTGGAAGGATCTCAAGCAAGATAGAAGCAAACTGCTGTCAGTCCAAGACGACAGGACTATCTTCATGAGTAGATAGGAATAACTGCCTGAATTTTCAGGCAGTCTGAATGAATCCTCAAAGGTACGATTGTCCATAGCCACACAGCCTGTGGCAGAAACTGGGAACAAAAATTTGCATTTTACTCTTCTTCCTATTCATTACTCATAAATCTCAATATACTTTCCTTTGGAGTAAATCGTGCTAAATTCCTCAGATATAGATTTAGGTTGCCTGCCAT
The DNA here is from genome assembly GCA_032353885.1 of Nothura maculosa. Lineage (NCBI taxonomy): Eukaryota > Metazoa > Chordata > Aves > Tinamiformes > Tinamidae > Nothura > Nothura maculosa. Next base: position 907,748 of record JAUBOD010000057.1, on the reverse strand, counting down.
AGAGATGTCTTCTGTATCTTTATGGTGTCAACCCTGGAGACCTATCTGGGGAAATATAAGAGATTCCTCGGCTGCATTCTGTTTCATTCATTGAAACTAATAAGCATTTGCTTTAGTAGTCACATGTGGACTCATAACCATGGCCCTAATACAAATGCATAGAACATCACCATGTTTCTGCATTTGTACAGAAAATAACAGTAAGATTAAGAATACAGGCTTGATTATAAAGGCACCATTAAACTGGTGTTGTCCCCTCGGTGCACTCCACCCCTTCCCTTCAGAAACAAGTGATGTTGCCGTTTATTTTCAGCTGCAGAAATCTTCATTAAAGTTGAGAAATTAAATATAGCACTTTAGCTAATTAATTATGGTTTGATCATTTTGACACCTCCAAATGACTCAGCCACATACCTGGAAGCTTTGTCAACTCAATTGCATCTTTATTTTTGTTGCCTTTAACCAACAATGAAGACTAATGCCACTCTTTCTAGTTTTCAATCACCTCTACAGAAGTGCTCCCCTGGCAATGTGCAGGGACAGACCTAATTAATCCCTCATCTGCCCTGTGCTGTGTCTATACATCACACTGGCAGTTGGAACTGCTGCTTGTTTTAAGGCTATTGCTGGAATGAAATGCTCATCTGTTTTTCAATAATTTTACCACAGGTGGTGATTTGTAATTAGAAAGGGCAGAATCCAAATTTTGATTTTTTTCTCGTTATTATTATTTAGGAGAAGGAGGGAGGGAATGATGAGAAAAGATGGGTGGAGGACTGGAAATATTAATAACAACAGCAGCAGCAATAGCAATAAATTATAATAATAATAATAGCTGTTGCAATGTGGGGAGAGAACATTGATTTTGACACCATGGATAACAGTGGCTGTTTGGGCTCAATGGGGACAAGAACAAAGGTTTGCAGTGATGGGACTGCACACAGGTTAAAGATCAAATGCTTGCAGAAGTTAATTTTGTTTTGTTTACCATTGATGAGCTGTTTATTTTGTTTACCATTGATGATACTCCAGAAACTACACAGAGCAGTAGGAGAGAAACACAGCAACTGTAGTCTCTTTCCTAATCTCTTTTCTTTCACGAGTTTCATCAGTTAGCCCCTCTTACATCCAAACATCTTCAGGCTGATGGGATATTGCTGCACAGTCCAGACACCAAATTCTGGAATTGTGGTTTACAGAATAGTGGGACAAGCACCAAGATATCTGGGAACTTTTACTACCAGATATAACTTACTGGAGAGGGACCAGGCTTACAAAAAAGTCAGAGATTTCACAGTGGACAGGACATTTTTCCTTTGATATCCATTACCACTGAATCCTTAGGATTTTATCAAAAGCCTCTTGAAGTTCTAGTGCCTAAATAAATTTTCAATCAGGCATTCTTGATTTGTGTAATGGTTTCAAAGTAATATGTTATACTAAGTGCTATACATATGGTAAAAAGTGGTTTTATAAAAATAAGACTATTAAATGTTTAGAACGTTAGCCTAAATTCTTACCTTTGCACTGACACACAGATATATATAAGGTCATAAGTGATCTTGAACTTGTTGCTTAGAATCAGGTTTTTATAAGTATTGATCTTTTGCCGGTTAGTGCTTAGTAGGACTTTCAAAAGAACATTGGTTCTAATAGCATATTTGAGTGGGAATTGAGCTCTTGGGAACCTTCAAATCTTAATGAGTAAATATTTCTAAATTTAGCAGATAGTTACAGTTCCCTATCTCTATCTTCCTCATTGACTCTTAATTTCTTCTGAAAACAACGCAGTGATGGGATTTAGATCCCTCTCCTTTCTGAACTAGACCAAGAATCCATGGAACAAGGTGTGTCGTAACAAAAACTTCCCTCTTTTTTTGTATTGTGAGACTGTTCTGTTTTGCATAGATAATGAAATATAAATTAAGTGTAAGGAATGTAAGTAAGTCCACAGCTTGCATGTTAGCACAGTTCTATGAGCGACTGGGGCTTCAGGCCTTGCTTTATTAACTATTCTGTATAAACTGGAACAGCTTCAGAAGCACAAGTCGACCTCACAGCATCAGGTTGTTCCAGAACAGAGGAGTCTGCAAGGAAGTAGAAAATCCAGGTGCAGCTCTAATCTCCAAAACAGGCACGAGGGAGAGGTGGTCTGCTGGTTTTAAGGGATATACCACCTCTAGGAGAGGTTTTCCCTATCAGGGGAATAAAAGATTATTTAGACCTAGCCTAAACCTTCTTATTCTTCATCTGTTCCTACCCAGAGAAAGGGAGGAGCTGGAGAAAGGAGAGAGTTGTGACTGAGGCACAAGAACAGACCCAGAGAGTCAGATTATTTGCTGCTTCTGACAACAAGGAGAGGTTACACAGAATAAACTCATTTCACCTGAACTGCACCATCAGAACTTTCTCATCTGTCTCGGCATGGGTCTAAAAATTTCCTTAAGGAAAGTTATTCCCTTGATTGGCACTTTGTTGTGTTTCTCATGCCTAGATCCGATCCTGGCTGGCACGTTCTACCTACTTAACTGCTGGAAGGGACTTCCCCTTGAGATGGGCTCTCACACTCACAAACCATTTCTCAGTGTCCTGGTTTCACCTTCGTCTTCCTCTTGATTGTCTGATGTGAGTTTTCAAGGCCTTAGCCCCACAGGTTCCTGAGGTCTTGTTTATAGGGCATAAAGGACACACTTTGGCTGCCCTGCATTACACACCTCCGGGATGAAGGAGAGTTAGAATAAGCTGAAATCCTCAGGTTTGGCTATTTTTTTTTCCTTAGCCTGTTGAAAGAGAAATGGCCTGAACTGGGACAGATATCTTTCTACTTTCATCTCCCCTCTAAAATGAAATTCTTCATTTCAATTTCAGGCATTTCAAATGCAGGAAAAAAATAAATAAGTAAAAAAAAACCCCGAATTAATTATTATTCATTGCTTATGAGACCAACCATAGTATCTATTCCTCTTCCCAACCCTGACCCCAGACATGGGGGCCAAGTGACAGGATCATTAACCAGAACTAAAGGCTTTTTATCACTTACCAATTTTAGAAGAGTATTGCCTTTTTCTTTCACTTTTCCTGTGTCTCAAGGTATATTGCCCATTTCCTGGCACCCCAAAATATCCTCCTATGTGGCCATGCATTTTGTTTTAATCTTTTTTTTTTCTAAAATGAATATTTCTCAGCGCCCACACATCCCCTTAACCATAGATTTGTACGCTCAAGAGAAGACACAGAGAGATGTTGATGTTTTTGGCTAGTGTTCATGCCCTCAGTACCCATTTTTTTTTTTTATGAATATACATGCTTTCTTGGCTCTTTGCGCCTGAGCCCATCTGTTAGAATGGCACGGTTCCTGCTCACAAGTGGAATCAGACCTTGGCTTCAGGGCATGGGTTTCAGGCAACAACGGGTTTTTAAGCGGAGCAGCAGGAGCCCTGCAGGAAGATCTTCCCCTGTGTCAATGTGGTCACCACCTGCCTCCACTCCCACCAACACACCAGTTGACACAGTGGCACCAGTGGAGCTGCACGGGTCGGGGAACAGCGCGTGAGATGCTTGAGGACATCAGGTTCCCAAAGACTGCAAAGGAGAATGACATAACATGTGACACAGAGCAAGGGAGAGAGGTCAATTCCTAGACAGTTTTCAAGTTGTAACTTAGACTTGAGGAAATCACAGTTGATTTTTCTATTACGGATATATATGAAGGCAAAGTGCTTTAGTGACTTTGGAGTAAGGGCCATTTTCTGATCCCTTGCAAATGGCACAGTCATCATTCTTAGTCAACTTAAGCACAGAAAGCAACAGCTCTGCAGAGCTGAGTGGTGTAGGAGAAGGCTGAAGTGCAGTAATGTCTCCATTCTACTTGAATTTCAATTAAAAATAACTTTTTTTCTTTCCATTTCTTTGGAAAATTCTTTCCCTTCCAAGTGGACTTCAGCAGAAACATATTTAAACTACTCTATCCAAACGTTTGATCATTTGAGAGCTTGCATGTAAGTCACTGCAAGCCCAGATGAACTTCAGAAAATGTTTGTGGCCTGAAAATATTAATAAGCAGTTGTTGCCTAAAAGCATTGATAATCAGAGGCCTAAAATTCAATCCATGTGTTTAAACCGATTACATGGGCAGAACAATTAGCATGGCTGGGCATTTGTGGAAAGTTTTGGGTAGGTTTGGTTATTTTGGCTTGGTGTTTCTAGGTTCACTTACCTGTAAAAAAGAAACATTAATCCTAATTTTCTTTATGTGCTTTGAGACATTCTGTAGTGGAGCAAAGCGATAGGATTTTAAATATCTGAAAAACATACCAAAATCTAAACACAAATTTTCTTTCCCTCCCCACTCTTTTGTTTCTTTTCATTATATCTGCAACAGAAAAGAGAGAAAACATGAAAAGTTATAGGAAATGAAGAAGGATAAACTACAAATGTCAATTGTATGACTATCTGTTCTTAACTCTGGAAATTTAGCATGCACTGAGAAAAAAATAGCACAGAAACCCTCAGAGATAAAATGAGTCATAAGGCTATTTTTTCAAACCAATATAAAAAAAGGAAGAAAAGAACAAGAAGTTGCCCCTTTTTAAAGAAAGACAAAAAGGTTTTTGAAAACTTATGCCCGATTCCTCAAACTGAGTAACAGGTATGCGTTGTGCTCCCTGCACAGGTGGGATTTCCTTGGCACCTGCATGGATGGATGCCAGAGGAAGGCATGGCACTGTGCCACGCTCAGCTCCAAATGTGGATTAATTCCTTGGAGACAGGATGGATCATTTCAATGGTAGGGAGCCACACAAGCCTCTTGATTCTAAAGTTATTATTTTACTTTCCTCCTCCACTACTGGTGAGTTTGAGTTTTCAAGCTCTCCAGTTACAATTATTGAACTTTATACTTTGAGATAAGCAAAGCAGAGCTGATTACAGACTCATCCCAGTGTTACTTTTTAGGGTATAAAAGTTTTTCTCAGGAGGGTGAAAAAGGTTCTGCCTGGGTGGCTGCACTGCCAAGATGACAGTGGATACAATATAGTCTGAGCAAGAGAAATGA
>JAUBOD010000057.1:880906-902595 GCA_032353885.1 Nothura maculosa | reverse complement strand
TGAAAAGTTATAGGAAATGAAGAAGGATAAACTACAAATGTCAATTGTATGACTATCTGTTCTTAACTCTGGAAATTCAGCATGCACTGAGAAAAAAATAGCACAGAAACCCCCAGAGATAAAATGAGTCATATGGCTATTTTTTCAAACCAATATAAAAAAAAGGAAGAAAAGAAAGAGAAGTTGCCCCTTTTTAAAGAAGGACAAAAAGGGTTTTGAAAACTTATGCCCGATTCCTCAAACTGAGTAACAGGTATGTGTTGTGCTCCCTACACAGGTGGGATTTCCTTGGCACCTGCATGGACGGCTGCCAGAGGAAGGAATGGCACTGTGCCACGCTCAGCTCCAAATGTGGATTAATTCCTCGGAGACAGGACGGATCATTTCAAGTGTAGGTAGCAACACAAGCATCTTCCCCCTGATTCTAAAGTTATTTTACTTTCCTCCTCCACTATTGGTGAGTTTGAGTTTTCAAGCTCTTCAGTTGCAATTATTGAACTTTATACTTTGAGAGAGGCAAAGCAGAGCTGATTACAGACTCATCCTAATGTTACTTTTTAGGATATAAAAGTTTTTTTCAGGAGGGTGAAAAAGGTTCTGCCTGGATGGCTGCACTGCCAAGATGACAGTGGATACAATATAGTCTGAGCAAGAGAAATGAGACTAAATCCATAGAAAAGTGAAGAGATAAAGCCTAGAGTTCTTCAATTTCCATTTCTTTTCAAAATTTTAGATTTTTTTATTTGTTTGTTTATTTATTTGTTTTTTTCTTAATTGAGAGAAAAAAAAGTGTAGTGAATATAAAGCAATAATTCTTCTAGTACATCAAACATATCTGTGGTCTTTATTTGGTCATTATTTGATTAATTTGGGGCTTGCTCCTTATTTTTGTTTTTGCAGTGGTTCTTTTCTGTGGGAATTTTAGGAAGTGTTTTGGTTTATGGTGTAAACTTCCTATTAGAATAATGAAAAGTAAAAATAACCCATAATGTTGTAGGGATAGCAATTATGTTAAGATAAAACATATTACTAATTGATTATTTGTTGGCCAGCTTGGGATACGACAAAGGACTGAGCAGGTCTGGAGATTACATTCCCTTCTGAGGACAGATGATGAGATCCTCTGGAAAAGTGGCTCCAGGGAGCTTGTTCTGCAGCTTATATATAGCAGTGTATGCTTATATAATCTCAGCTAGTGAATTCACTGACTGCTACGCTGATACCAAAGTCATGAAGACCAACGTGGTCTTACAAGGAAAAGAAACAACTGAGTTTGAGAATGACTAAGCATACATTGAACTCAAACTATTTGCTTAATATTTATGAATCTCAAGGCTGGATAAACAATGAGCCAGAAAGAGAACATTTTTTTTTAAGTTTTCAGTAACAAGGATAGATTTGTTTTTTTTTTGGTGATGTTAAATAAAGGCTAAATAAGAAAGAAGGCTGACATTAACTCATTTCTTAGTTCAATGTATGCTTAGTTGTTCTCATCCTTAGAGCAGGAGACAGTATCTGCTTAATCATTCTGGTTTATCAGCGCTTTGGGAAGCAGGGAAGCCTATTTCTTTCTCAGTGGAGAGAGACTGTGGTTCCTTTGCTAATTCAGGACATTGGTGGGACAATGGAAGAATTACTTGTTGGCAACTCACATTTCCTCTAGCCTCTGGATAAGGGATTTGAGTTTTGTGAATGCTGCCAATCCTTTAAAGATCTTACACACCCTATAATCACCCTAAAAATTTGGAATAAAAGAGAAAGAAATGGACTGAAAATGAAAAGAAAAATCCTGCAGGCTGCCTTAGCCAAATATCTTGGACTTTAGAGCTATTTGATCATTAGTCTAAGTATGGATAATCGGTATAATGCTAAATAAAGAAATTATACATTGAAATGGAAAATTCACTTGGTAAAAGCCCAAACAATTATTTCTTTCTGGAAGCAAACATTCCTGAAGACAGGCAAATGCTATTTCCCTTTCATTGTGCATTGCTTCTTAAGGTGTTTAACTGGTAAATTTTTATATCATTTTCATGCTGGGATTCCCCTATAAAGGAAGACTTCACACTATGCCAAATGACAAGATATGCCTTCACTAAATTGAGTTAACCCAGATCAGACACAGATTTTTAACCTCATCATATCTTCCACAGGCAGTTGCTCTCCCAGATTTCTTTGTTGGTTTTAATCAATGGCAAAAAATAAAATTTAGAATATATTTTCATTTAGCTTGCTATTGGCAGTCTTTGCTTTGAGGATAACGTTTAGTTGAGGATGCTGAAAACTCTTTAGGGCTTTCCTAAAGTTTCCCCAAAACAGATGTATTTTCTCTAGAAGCTCCTGGAAAAAAAATGTATAAATGCAAACACAAAAGTCTTTGGAGTGGATGTAGAAAAGCATGATAACCAGCCTGCACATGCAGGTAATACAGAAGTGTTTGGACCTCAGTGACACTTCTTCCAGTTACCTCTGCAAGGGATAGTTACAGCAGGAGACAATTTTTATCCCAGATATGTTGCAATCTATGCAATCTATATGTTGATAAAACAGGAAGAGGGAACAAAATAAATACTTTTGCAAGCTTATAAATAGAAAAGACAAGAGAAATGATGCATTGGTCATAAATGGTAGACATAGAAAATGGATAAGAAGCAAGATGCAAGGGTATTACACCTTGCAATTACACATTGATACTAAGCTCCTGTGCCACCCTGACCTACCTGAAGGATCTGAAACAGACTAGGCATAAGAAGTGGCAGAAACAAGGGTAGCTAAGAACTAGGAATAATGGAGGAGAATTGTTGGCTGAAGCTGAGCCTTAGGAAATGGGAGGAAGGGTGTTTCTGTATTTGTATATTTTCCTTCATTATCTTTTTTTTCTCAACACCTGAAACAGTAATCTTATTTTTGTGTTAATTGGAAGTAGATTGAATCAAGTAATGTTTCCTGAGTCAACACTGGTTTGTGCCAAAGCATAAGACATCGGAATCATGACCATGCAAAATAATTAGCCTTGATCTTAAATGCATAACATACATTTACTTGTGTCCGTCTCGCACAGATTTTTTTCTGAATGCAGCTCTGTTATAAAAACATTGTGGTGTTACTGATTCAAGACACTAGCTAGTCTGATGCTTCCTTGCATTCATCTGAATGTGCTGATGATGTGGCCATATTTCTTTATGTTTTGTTTGACCTTGATTTGCTAACCACTGGCAACCAAAGATTATCAGAAAAGTACCCTCATTAAAACCACCTTTTTCTATCTCATATAGCCTGCTTTGACACTCTTTTTTTCATTTGACCATCAAAGATTTCCTACACTTAATAGACTACTAGTACTTAAAGTGTAAGACTTTACTGCAGAAGTGCTAATATGATTAAACTCCTCTTTTGAGGAAACATACATCTTATTTATTCACTGCAGCTCTGGATCCTCAACCTTCCTCCATCTCCCTTTGAATTTCAAATGTTCCTGTATTTTCCTGGATTTGGAGCAAGCTTGAGCTAGTCTGGCCTGAGAATGCAGGATCCAATTCTGCTTTATTCCAGAAAGCAACAACAGTCAAGCTTTCAAGTCATTTGTGGAGTTTATGCACTATTCCTCCATTTAAGTTGGACAGATATTAAATTTTATTATATTTTAGTTTAGACACACAGAGAAAACTAGATTCCTAGATCCCTTCCTTCCTTCCTTCCTTCCTTCCTTCCTTCCTTCCTTCCTTCCTTCCTTCCTTCCTTCCTTCCTTCCTTCCTTCCGTCCTTCCTTCCCTCCTTCCTTCCTTCCTTCCTTCCTTCCTTCCTTCCTTCCTTCCTTCCTTCCTTTCTTCCTTCTCCTCCCTCCTCCCTCCTTCCCTCCCTTCCCTCCTTTCCCTCCCTTCTCTCCTCATCTCACCTGACAACACAGACACCAACCAAACACTGCACTTGAGTGCAAATTCGTGGAGTGAGATCCAATGATCGTCTTGTGTGACTCAGCTATACTGAGCCACACTTTGTAATGCAATGGTAATTAATTTGCAGATTTATCCTCTATTTCTAGGGAGTATTCTTTTGGAATACCTGGTGGTAGGATGAGCACGAAAGATAGGAGCTCTACAACCTACATCAACTAAATGATAAAGCTATACTCACAATGCTCAAGAGCTACAGTTTATTGAGTTCTCTGTAACTTCACTCAAATTAGTCACAAAATTGGGAAAGGTAGTAATATAAAAGCTTTTTGTGTAAAATAAAAGAGAGAGAACTCAGTAAAGGGCACTAGTTAGTAACTCCACATGGGGAAAACGTAAGAAAACAAATGACTGCAAAAACACAAGTGAACAGGCAAAAAGGGTTGTAAAAGGCCTGACAACAGAAGACAACACACAATTTCACAACTATTTTCTTTCTAGTTTATTTTCTTTCATTTGTGCAACTTCTGTTCCATCAAGGAGTTACCAAAACCTGTTTAGTTAAAAGAGAAACTTTCTAAGGGATTCTGTGGGAGTAATTGAAAGCCCAGTGGCATTCTACATGCAATTAAATGTGAGTAGACAGGGATCTGGGGGCATACCCATCCAGTGTCTAGAGAGCGCAATCCTGAGTGATCAGGAGTGGACACAGCAGATGACCTCAAAGGCCTTTGCCATCTCTAATTTTAATGATTCCTTGAACTGTACAGCTTAGCAGTATGGGGACATGCATTTAACTGCTTCATGAGCTTCATATACCCAAGGAATGCTTTAGCTGTCATGACATCCTGTAATAGGCTTGGCACGAACCAAGGAAGGAAAAACAAGCCATCATCTTGGCCTGACTTTGCCAGAAAAGTCTCATGTTTCTCCTCTCTGACGACAGTTGTCATTTCTGCTGTAGCTCCCAATGTGTGGCACTGGCAGAGAGGAGGCAGAGTGGGAAAAAAAAAAGAAAAAAAAAATCCTAAAAGTCATCATAACAAACTTGCTGCTGAGTGAAGTTGCTGTTTCGCGGAGCGTGGTGACTGCTGTGCTGTGACAGATCCTGTCAGAGAGGCACTGCCCCGGCTTGCAGGTGTAAGCATGACCTATCAAACTGAATGGGAGCTGACAAGAGGGATTTCTGCAACGTGAAATGGAGAGCTGACATGAAAACAGTGACGTGTGAGGGACCGAATCACCGCGAGCGCAGCTGTCACAGATGATGTCCAGAGACATGACAGTGGAATACTAACTTTGCTTGATGTCAGTTTAGTTGTCCTTTGTATTTGGAAGAGTAACTGCTAGGAAGAGGCAAATTTTAAAAGCATGCAGGAAAAAGAAAACTCCCCCCAAACCATCCCATATACACACACTGTCCATTTCAGCTTGACATCCAAAATATCCAAAGCAATTTTTGTATTTTCTTGCAGGAACACTGATATAGGCACTTCTATTAGTAGATCTTGTTTGGTTTGCTTTTTTTGTTTTTCCTTTTTTTTCTGGCTAGAATGATCTTTTACATGAACTATTTTAAGATTTGGATATTATTTGCTAACAACACTAAGGAAGCCCTATTACGACTACCGCCATCAGATGTCTTCTCATGCATCTAGGAGGATGAGCAGACAATTATCTTCTATTTTTATGCCATCAGACAAAATTATCTGGGAGATGAGGAATAATCCTCAGTATTGAGACACCTAGGATCTGTGTCTCAAAATGTTACTGGCTTTCTCCATGGCCTTGGACAAGCACTTCTCTGTTTCACCTCCTGGCACATGTTTGCATAGCTCACCAACTCCTTGGGTCAGGAGCAGTCTTTTCCTTGGACCTTACTATGTGCCATAAATCTAGAGCTGCAACTCAAGCCTTCAGTCTGTGTTTTACAAATAAAGCCTAACTCCAGAGCAGAAATGGTTTGAGGAAGCAGAGATGATAGTAAATACATAAATCCCTTCACTTGGACATGAATTATTCAGCAGTGAATGGAATCAGGACTTCAAGGTGCTGGTTATGAAAACCACCAAAAGCCCCGTTGTCAGAGAGATGCCAAGGGCATTATATTGCAAGAGGGAAAAAACTAATCAGCATCTTACTACTGACTGACTGTGCCAGGCTGGGTGCTGCTTCTCTGACATCAAGGAAGATGGTGAGATGTGTGAGGAATATGACAGGCTGTCCTTGAAGCAGGAAGAAGCATTCCCACTTCTCCCATCCTTCTGGCCTTGAGTGGAATACCAAATAAACTTCTCTAAGCTATATTGAGAAAAGTGGACTCTGAAACCTTTCCTTTCCCTGAGGCAGGAGTGGCCTGGAGTTGATCCAGTTCTATCGAATCATTTTAGGTCAAGAATATATTGTTTCTTTTCTGAAAGGTCTGGAGGCATCTCTGAGAAAAACTGTAAGACACTGAGGCCTAGTACATGGTCTAATTAACTGAGGAAAGCTTTTACTTATATTTTTTTCTTTACTGGTCCATCTTTTGGCTATCAATGAGATCTGTAGATATATATTTATTTTACTCTCTTTTCTGTGGAGTTTCATAGCTTTGGATGGCAGTCTCAGCAGGGTTTATGACCCAAGTGCAAAGACTTCCACAGTTCTCTATTTCAAATTTTATCCTTCTTGGAGTGCAAAGAAGAGTCTAGGTAAAGTTTTCAGGGCTGCATCTGAAAAGGGTAATCTACATGAGGAAACAAATTGGTCAATATAAAACCAGTTTAATTAACAACCAGACTGTACATGAGGACAGATTAAGATGTGGACAGTTTAGAATATTTGTTTTAAAGCATTGGTCACTTTCTGTAGAATTCAAGACACTGTACTGGGCTTTCCTTTATCCTGAGGGTAAAAGAGGTTCTTTATGCTGCTGTGTCCTTATGGTTTTTTGTTTTCTTTTTCTGACATGTTTTATGTCTTATGAGCTAAGCCACTTGATTGCAGCTTATTACTCAAGAGGCCACATATTGAGAGGCCACTTTGGGCTTCTTTATCTCTGATACATACAAAGAGAAGTGAAAGCTACTTCATTTATTGATATCTTACCAAACACCTGAGAGAGAATAGCTGTATATTGAAGAAGGGTCTATTAATATCCACAATACAGAAACAAATGAAAAAATATGTTTGTACCTACTCTTTATCCTAGAAGTCCTGATGTTTCTTGAGGAGGTTTGAGCTATTTCCCTGAGAGTTTCTTTCCAATGTTTGTTAAAGTATTTGTTTCTTAATTTTGTATATTATCACTCTTTACACATACAGTCATGCTGATTTTCTTGCAAGCCTCCTGTGTTTTCCTGTCCAGGAAAACACAGCAGAATGCCAGAGCTCTGGATTTCCCCAGGATGATATTTTTCCTGTTAGCCACTATTACAGGTCATTTGCCATTGATCTGTTGCCTACCCATCTAGTCGCATAAGAAGGTCTAATGTCTTGATACTGGAGTCAGAAGTTTATGTAGAAATGATGTGGTGAATTCTGCATTGCATAGAACCTTCCTATTAGGATGATAGAATAAGACATGTTGGCTCAACTAGAAGTTCAGGCAGTAATACCAATGGCTGAATATTTATGACATTCATTTTGTGAGGCAGGTCAAGAGAGAGGACTAGAGAAACACTTTCACACCTAAGAATCTCTTGATCTTATTAGTAATTGATAATATTGTCCATTTCTCTTTGCAGGTTTTGCTACAGTCGAAGAACAGGTAAGACTTTTTAGCTGACCCTCCAATTCAATCATTATAAAGTTAAACTGAAATCAGACTCACATGAATAAAAATTCTCTATTCTGTGTAAGTCCTTGTTTTAAAGCTGTCTCAGAACAGAAGCAAGATATTTTAGGTATCATAATGCTGTATGCCAGTAAATATCACAAAAAGAGGATAAAATCTTCTAAACAGGTGTGAACATGGTTAGAATGCATACGTTCATGCTCAGTGACATTAAACAAGCAGACAAGAAGTTACAGTTGGTGAGTGACAGTATTCACTGGAGAGTACTCAGTGATAGGTCACATATTCTGATAGTTTAGTGGTACCTGATTTGATGTGTTCATCAAAAGAGCATGAATTAGGTCTGGCTCACATAGTAGATGAATACAGACAACAGCAATTAATGCTTTCCAATGAGGACAGAATTGAAATAATGACTAAAAGTTGTTTCCTCTGATGCTAACTTACTGACTTTATGAAAAGCCCCTTTCTCTTCCCTCGCTATCTTTCTACTCTCCCAATATATAAGCAGCTCCAGGTAGAGATACAAAACAAGGTTTGCAGAAGTGCATAGGAATATAATTATATATTTATTTATCAGGACATAGTCTTGCATAGTCTTTTAGTACAACATCCAATTCTTCTTTGAAGCCTCTAGATCATAGAATCCTTAAGGTTGGAAGGGACCTTTACAGATGATCTAGTCCACCCCACCCAGCAGACACACAGTCACCTAGAGCATGGGGCACAGAGCTGCATCTGAGCGGGTTTTGAAGATCTTCAGACAAGGAGACTCCATAACCTATCTTGGCAACGTGTTCCAGTGATCTGTCATCCTCACTGTTAAGAATTTTTTCCTTAAGCTATTGTGGAACTTCTGGTGCTTCAATTTCTGGCTGTTTCCTCTGATTCTATCAATGGCCACCACTGAGAAGAGGCTGACCCCATCTTCCTCATTTCCAGGATAAAAAGACAGGCAACGGGCAAAGTACTATGGAAAATCCTCCTATATTTTAAAGTATCTGGTCAAATCTATTCAACTAGCTATTAAATCAGATTATGACAAGAACCAAGCAGAATTTAGAGTATTTTCTTCCAAACTTCTGTTTCAAATGAAGACCAAAAAAGAAAAAAAAAAAAAAAAGCTAAAGCTAGAATTTCAAAAGTTTTTAGTTTCTTCAAAGATGGAATTTTTGAAGATTTTATTTTCAGAAATTGAAACAACATATTAAAACTTTAAACTTATTCAGCCTGCAGAGACTTCTTTCAGTTGAATGACATTACAGAGTGACATATTGAAGTACTTTAAATGAAAGGATAAGCTTTGAAATCCTTGAAATAAAATATTTTAATTTATTTTTGATCTGCTAAAGTTTTGTTGATGGCATTGTGTATCAGCAGCATATCAGAATTTAGTGAAGCCACCATTTTCTTATAGAAAATTCTTCTATTCAAAAACAATTGAATATTTTCTAACATAAATGAACTTTGATCATAGAACAAATCACATAATAAATGGTGCACGGTGATCAAAGGTCTAACAAATTGCTCAGAAATATTGAGATTGCATGATAGATTTTCTTTTCTTGAGAATCATACGCTTATATCGTACCAGCTACAGCATGATAAAAGACTTAGAAAAAACTAACTACATGTAAACATTTCTCATTCATTATCTTGGGTTTCTGCTACTGTGTGACAAATCATTAGTTGTAGTGTAAGGCAAGCTTTAAAAATGTAATTACTTAATCATGCAGTTAGTTCCCCATCAATCCTACCAGCACTTGTTCTTAACTAGCTTTAAAGAACAAAATTAGGAGTAATTTGTAAGCAAAAGTAATTGAGGAAAGGCTGATATTGCCAAGGTGTTGACAGCACAGCACATGGTATTGTTTCTCGTAATTCCACAGCAAAACAGTGGCCTGTGAACTTTGCTGAACAGTTCTGGCAAAGTCTTTAGCCATGGTCGGTGTCCTAGTACTGAGGTCAGTAATCAGCATTTTGGTTGCTGTGTGCTTGGTGTGCAATATTGTGTCCTCAAGGATGACATAAAGGAGCTACTGTGGAAATTTGATCAGAAGGGATGAGGATAGGTACAATAAACCTGCATATTTGCCTCAATTAACTCTTTTTTCAAGAGTTAATGCTAATCTCAAAAAGTGAAAGTCTACACTGAGGACAAGAAGAGATAGATCTTTTAGCTATGATCTATGATTCTATGACTTGAGGTTTAGTTAGTGGCTGCATAAAATACCATGGGATCCAAATTAGGGCAAAGTAGAAATGAGAGTTGAATGGGAATTTTTTTAATATACTGTATTTCCATGATGATGAATACTACATCTTAATCTATCCCCAAGAATCTAGCATCCTGATTTAAATCAACCTGTGAAACAATATTTATCTGTATCTCTCCTACTTATCAGCTATTTAGTAGTACAGTACTACCCTGAAATACTCAAAACACAAATAAAAATGAAGTATTTTGAAAACATTAATTTTTTTTTTATTTGAAATAACAGGGAGTGGACCTGACTGGAAATAAATTCATTAAAAAAGTAGTCCTTACAGAGAAAGAAAGGAAAAAAGAAAATTATTTTTGGAAGAAAAAAAAATGGAATTTCTTTTTTTTTTTCAAGAAAAAAAGAAGCTCTATTTCTTCAAGAAAAAAAAAAGGATACTGTATGAGGACTTCAACTGTTTGAAGAGATTTCTTTACACCTGGCCTGCAACCTTATAGGGGAGAAAAAGACCAGTTGAGCAGGAAATCATTTGCTTCTTTTCTATCAACTGTTTCATGCAAACTAAATATTCCTCAGATTATTTATATTTTGTTTCCTATTTTAATAGGGAAAAAAATCTTTTCCTTTTATCTTTTTCCTTCTGCCTTTTCCTTTTCCTTTTTCTTCCTCTTCCTTTTTCAGCAGTTTTCACCTTTTTATAGCATTCAACAAGATACTGGGGACTTCCAGGATAGATTGAATTAACCATTGTCTGCTCCTTTTGAGCCATGTTCCTCTAAGAGCTTGCAGAGATATAATGAGATATAAGAGTATTTTTCAGGGAAAAAAAAATAGAATAGTCTTTCTGTCCCTTTATAGGGACGAGGGCTAAAGAAGAATGTCCAATCTGACCTGAAGATGCAACAGAGAAAGTGTCATGTAAAGGTTAAAGTTCCTTAAAGATATTACCATCTTGATTTAACTGAAACTAATTAAGTGTGATTGCCATACATTTCTTTTCAATAATTGTGCCTGTGGCCTTATCTAGGCCATGATGTAGAGACATCTTTAAAAGCACAGTTCTTATGACATCTGATGTGATCACAGCATGGTTGTGTTAGCCATCTCCTGTTTCACCACGGGTCAGGAAACTAAAATGGGACAGTGCACCCAATATATCTTAAACACTTCTAAATCACTTGAAACTTTTGCTGCTGCAAATTCTGCCTTTATATCCTGCATTTGTCCTGGCTATGCATTGCAAATAAGAAAAGGATGGTAGGAAACTTATTTTGGCTTGAACAATGCACATTCACTGCTGCAAGGTGGTGGTCTGTATCAAAGCAATTCAGAGTGATGCAGAAAATCACACCAACCAATGTGCCCATGCACTTTAGTTTGTTTCCTTAGAGAAATCGTGCAGATAGAACATAATTTTCATTTGTTGTTTTTAGTCAATGGTTATTTTATCAGCAGAAGCAACAGAATTTCTCTCCAGGGATTTTGCACAAAAATATTAGAATGTGAATAGTTCTGTTTTTGTGATTAGCTGGATTAAGACAAACTTACATTTCTTTTTGCAGACAGAACTGAAATCTCTCAGTTCAGTCCTTGAGGTGGTCCAGCATTACTCAGCGCACATCCAAGAGCCACTGAAGCCCTGTATGAAAACTGAGAAGAACACATGCTAAAAGTAAATATGTCTGCATTAAACAGTGGCTCTGACCATAGCTTCAGAACGACTTGGTTGCTGGTGCTCTTTATCTCCTAAGCTTCTACAGGAAGAGCATGCGAGCAAACTGAATACCAGACACTTTCCCAACCTAGTTTATAGACCTCTTTGGGGGAAATAGAAGTGTAAAAGATAAGAACATTTTTGATATAACTGACTTTATTGCTTGGTCTAACTGGTTCAGGTTAGGATCAAAAATGTGCAATTTACATTTTAATTTTAGACAACTAAATATTAGATGCCTAAATTTAGTGTAGGCACCTTTGATACTGCACTAGTAGATATAAAATACTCCCTTCTAAAATTGTGACTTCTTTACTGTAGACACCTATTGTAGGGAGAGATGAGTCGTTTTCTCATAGTACCTCTTTTTATTAGTTTTAAAAGTAATCTTGACCAGCTAGCAGAGACTTAGACAAATAATTTAGACACCTAAATGAGATGGGGAAAAGATATTCAAAATGATTTAACCCTGTCTCACATCAGGAAATGAACCCCATAAGCTTTAACGGAATAGGACTTCTCTGCTAATTTTTCAGTGAAGAATATTTGCAGAATAATTGTACTATTTCAGTGAGTATCCTTTTCAACAATACAGCACAATGTGCAATACGGCAGAACTTTGCAACATAAAACTCTCATA
This sequence comes from Nothura maculosa, assembly GCA_032353885.1. Taxonomy (NCBI): domain Eukaryota; kingdom Metazoa; phylum Chordata; class Aves; order Tinamiformes; family Tinamidae; genus Nothura; species Nothura maculosa. The sequence continues at coordinate 890,348 of JAUBOD010000057.1, read as the reverse complement.
TTCAGCAACATGCAAGGAATTTGAGGAAAGTAGAACCAACTTCACACATCCAAAATCAAGGAAAAGATAGTGAAGTGAAGAGGTTGAACCTACAGAGAGATCATTCACTCTTCACAGTCCTCATGAACAACACTTTTAACTCCAGATGATAAAGCTTTTAACCCCTTGACTGTAAAGATGGGTCTTGTTTAAAAGTGCACACTGTAACAATATCGGGTATTTAATGGAAAGTGCTGAAACTACTACACAGTGCCACAGATTCACTTGCTGAAATGTCACCAGGCAAAATTTTATATGCATTGTAAAATCTTTTTACCACACACAGCTGCATTACCCAAAATTACTCAAATCTGCAGGGCATCTGAAAGGCACACTAAAGCAGTAATAGGCTTTGCTGCTTAAAAAGTGATTATGACTAATGCACAAAAACAATTATCACCAGGCTTAATTGTGAAGATTTAAGCACCAAACACACACAGATATGTATATATGTAAAGCTCTATGTGTATGTATATATGTGCTCACATATATATATGTGCATACATGACATCTGTATATAGCTTTTTTTATTTGAAAATTTGATCAAACAAAAGTAAAGACAAGTGGAATATGGGGATTTCTGAAAAAAAAGAAAAATAAGAAAAATTAAAACCAAAGAGCTTGCTCAACTGAAGATGTGGAAGCCAGCCAGAAAGCACAGGCAGTGCTGTTAGTAGAAAGGATAAAGAATCCTTTATTAAGAATGATCATAACTTAATTAGAGAAAAATTGTCAGCAGACATAGATCCTTAGGTGAAGACTGTGAAGACAAGGCAAAGCCTAATTTTTACTTCTTCTTCTTCTCCTACTTTTTTTTTCCTTCCCCAAGAACATCTAATCTTCTAGGAATGCAGTGTTCAAAGCCTTTCCAAGCCAGAGGCTGAACCTGTGTCTTTGTGCCGCACAACTCCGCATGAAGTTTTCTTTCATCATTTTTTTCTAGTTGCTCTTTGAAAACACTTACATTTTTGGCCTCAGTAGCACCCTGTTGTCATGACGTTCCACACCTGAATTATCTGTCTGGTGGTGAAACATTTCAAAAGTATGGAGACTGACTGTTGGAGTGAACTACAGAAAAACCCAGTGCCTAAAGTCAAGAGAGCACAGAACATTTCATGACTGCCATGACCTGCCAGATCCAGTTAGTGTCTAGAAAGAGAGTTATGAAGACTTCTGCTGCAGATTGCCTACCAATGCAGGGACAGTGATTAAGTTGCCCTTAATTTTTTCCTTTAGACAATGTAGGGAACCATGATCTAGTAGAACTAAAGAATAACCATGAGCTAGAAATGTGTCCTTGTGGCCAAGAACGCCAATGGGATCCTGACTGCATCAGGAGGAGTGTTGCTAGCAGGTCAAGGGAGGTGATCCTACCCTTCTGCTCAGCTCTGCTGAGGCCACATCTGAAGTATTGGGTACAGTTCTGGGCTCCCCCATTCAAGAGGGATGTGGAGCTTCTACAGAGGGTCCAGTATCTGCGAGGGTGACAGAGTACTGGAAGAGACTGCCAAGAGATGCTGCGGAGTTGCTTCTCTGGAGATCTTCAAACCCCATCTGGCTGCCATCTTGTGCTACGTGCTACAGGTGTCCCTGCTGGAGCAGAGGAATTGGACTAGATGATCCCTAAAGGTCCCTTCCAACCTCAGCCATTCTGTGGTTCTGAGACTGAGTAAATGCAGTCTGACAAGCTCTGCTGTAGATAGTATACCAATTTCCCAGCTCTGTGCTAAGGAGCGGTGTTGTGTGCAGATGATTCTTAACCACTCTATATTATAATTCATAATTCAATTTTGACATGGAGATCAAACAAAAAGGTGTGTCTGCCTACCCATGACAATGGATATTATGTGACACAAATATTCCTTACATTGCAACTAAAGTCTTTGTGCAAAGGAGAGCATCTATGTGTAGCTATGTACGTTGGCACCTTTCAACTTCCAAAGGAAGAAAAAAAAAAGACATACAAGGTGAAAGGGCACAGAGAGTGAACTATGGGAACTACCATTGCTAGAGACGAGATTCTCCCCTTCTGTTTCACTATGTGTGTCTGGACAAAACTGTGTTTGAATGCAAAATTAAGTGTATGCATGTCAGGTTCTTAAAATAAACCAGAAGAATAAGTATTGTATACTTCACTACTTTCATTGTTTGGGGAAAATATTGTCATTTCTTGCACAGTTCCCAATGATGATGATCTGTAGAGAAAGGTGGAGGACTCAGGTGGATAAAGCATAAGAAAAAAAAAAGCAGTGATTAGTATTAGCACATAATCATAGCAAAGTTCATGAGCTGATAAAGGTAGTATTTGCAATGTGGAATCACACATGCAGAGGATGATGTTTGGGATCACTCTGTCATGCTTGAGAGGTTATGTAAAGCAACCTCTTCACCTATAGCTCTGGTTCACTGTGCTAATGGCTATATCAAGCCTTCCTTACTGCAGAGATTCATTTGGCCCTGCTTTAGCCCCTATGGCTGTATTTGTACTAGCCTGGCAGAGCTGGGCACTGGTACAGTGTAATTCCTACATTATATTGTCAGGGCAGCTGTTGGCTTGTGACAACCCATAGTTTCCCAGACAGTTCTCCTGAACTGGCGAACAGTATTCCCATTAAGTCATTTGGAAGTGTTTATACAGATATTAACAGTGCGATGCCAATTAATCTGAGTTGAAGAGTAGTTCCTGACTTAGTATATTCGCTAGTGTAGATGTAACTATGAAGTTGAAGTGAGTATCATTGGATAGTAACTATTTTTCCTTTACTTAGATATTTTTGGTTGAAAATTAAAGTTTTAAAATCATACTGGACAGAGCAGCTTCTTGACATGAAGAGCAGAAAGAAAGGAAGCCTGGCTTCCACATCAAGCAAGATCACAACTGGATTTTAGTGTTTTCTGGGCTGGATTTTTCACTTGAGTTGACAATTAGAGTGTGAAATTTTGGGGGTCTATAATCGTGTTTCAACATTGATGTTATATCTGGTATTAATTTCCCTTGCCTTCATCTAAAAGTAAAGCAAGTAGTGCTCAGTTTTGTCCCTAAGTGCATGCTACAGTGAAGGGAGAGAAGTGGATACTTTCAAAGAAAAAATTATTCTATATTACTTAGACATTTGTCTGAGGATGGGATGAATTCCCTTCTGAAGGTGCAAATTCTCCTTCATTGACTGTTGAGGGAACCTAGGGGACATATGTAGAGTGCACAATTGTTGTCTCAATAGTAAAATTGAGATATGAGTCCAATCCTAAAGGTTGGAGGCTAGGAGAAGGAGTCCAGAACACCCAAAACCCAGTGAGTAGGTATTAGGTGTCTAATGCTAGACTTTAGCAAATTGCTCAGGCTCAATGAGATCAACTTGTAAAGAAATTCAGAGCTTTGATTCCCCAGCCCAGTGGTGCATAATGGCTAGGCAGTAAATTTTTGACACATTTTCAAGTTGGAAAGCTATTTCAGTTTAACAGCAAGAAGCATGAAGCCAAATTCAGGAGCATCAGAATATTGCGTGGTTGGAATTAATACATGACAGAATTAATGAAAATGGACACACTTCTATTTTAACCTCATTCTTTAAATTCTACTGCATCACCCATTTAAAAATTCACATAATTGCACTGTTTCTTTTGTGAACTCCAATAATATATTTACAATAAAAATACTAAGTGCTTTCAGATACAAATCAGGAATCTCCAGAATTTAATGTTACACACACATTGGAGAGAAATAGGTCCCACTCTTAGACTGCAACGTGATATATAGAATTATATCTTGAAGTATATCTTTACAAGTAAAGGCTACCTAAACAAATTTGAAAGCTAGAGAAAAAGTTATTTAAACTTGATGTGTTTGCTATTTTCATAGTATTTGGAACATATCTATATCAACTTGATTTTTTTTAAATTTTTATTCACATCTGATTTCTGTGTTTTTATTAATAGAATATTTGAGCTTTCTCACTGAAAATCTGATGTCTTTGTTATGTTAAAAATTTGATAAAACATTAGTAGAAAAATTTGATATTTTATTTAAAGTATGCTGTGTTTTGCATTTTTGATGGAAAAATCACAGAAAAAAAATTGATTAGCTCTCTAGGAGAACATCTGTTTGTGATCGGTTAAAATCATTAGTCTGTTTTCTTGTTTTGTTTTGTTTTTCCCTTGAGGACTAATATTTAAGCTTTATTCTACCCTTTCTAATAAAAATCTAGGATTTTTGTCTATAAGTTTGCAAGAGAATAAAAGTGTGAAAATAAATTTTCCTGAGATGGAGAAAATAATAATGATAAAGTTGAGCTTTTCCACCTCCCAATAGAAAAGAGATTTTTTTTTTTTCTGGAAAGCAGCCACAGCTGCACATAACAACATGCATTAGTGCATCTTGCAGTGAAATGAAATTGAACAGCAAGACACGATCATAAGCCTATCTTGGAGTGTAGTCAATTTGTCCAGTAAATATTGTGGCATTAACAGTTTTATTTGTTGATCATTTCTGATGTTAATGGTAATGGGCCCCTTTGGTATTGGAATATTTATGTCTGACAGTGTGGTGCAATTTACATTAATAAGACTCATTAATTTCAGATGGTTTCTACCATGGAAGAAGGAAATATTAGAAATGTCTTGTGTTTTTTTCTTTTTTTTTTGTTTTTCGATATTACTCTCTCCCTACCCAGCACAAAGCCACAAAGCTGCATTGCTGCACAAAAATGAATGCTCCCTTGTTGTTGTTATTAATGATTTGCTAGCTTGCCAATGTTCAGGGTGGATGGCTTCCTCTTAGAGGAATTATCTTGCTTCCATATTTTTCTTAGGCTTTCTTTCCTTCTTTATCTATTTGTTTCAGTGAGTTGAACTCATAATTCAAAACAAAACTGGAAGCATCTTTGTTCGCTTCCTTCCATTATTTCCTTCATCCTCTTGGTTTCCATTATGATGACAATCCCAGCTATCAGTTAGAATGTAGATGCTAAAATTAAATACAACTTTGTGGGAGGATCCATGACAAAAATGGCAATTCCTTCTTTGAATATGATACAAAAAACTCAGTTCTTTAGTACACTCAGTTTTTATAACAGGAAATAGGAAGTTAATTACTGGTTATTAAAGGCTTCCTAAATACCTCTCTGTCTTTTATTAGTTGGACAATGAACAGTTACTTGTACGAGATGAGAAAAGTCAAAGCAAATAATTTATTGGGACGTATTTCCATAATGACTTTTCAGGCACAGACACACGGCAATGGCAGCTGACACGACTGTCACTCTTCTGCCCTAGCATCAAAATGTTATTAATTCTTTGCAAAAAGAGATTTAATGTCTTCACAATTTAAAACTCAGAGTTACATGGGACAAAAGTATACAATTATACAGTCTTGAATGTCTAATTCTACAGTTTAAAGATTCTATTATTATTATTGTCACTATCATAATTTTTCCTGATTTATTTTTCAGTGATAGAACCAGCACACTTGAAAATGTGTTCTATTTCAAAGAACTCATAATAAATGATATTTTCTTAAGGAAATGTTTTGTCTGAGAATGGCAAAGCAGCATCTAGCTATTCCAATAATTCCACAGGCATAGATGAAGAGTTTGGAATTAAAATGTGAGGTTTTAGCCCTAAAACAAGCAAACAAACAAAAAATACTACCAACAATAAAACATTGAATCTCTCAGGATTTCCCTCTTTCCCAAATGATACACTTTCAATGACTTTAGCCAATAATATAACAAGCCGTTGTTTGGATAGTATTTTAGCTGTTCTCAATTTTCTCTCGGTGAGAATTAGCATTACAAGGGGAAAAAAAACCTCTCAGTTTTCTCAAAACCTAGACATAAAATATGGAAAAATTTCCTCAGAATTCTTTAAAATCTGTTAGTAAGGCCCAGACTGAAGACATGCTATGGTGGAAAGTGAGGCTCTGCAAATAGGAATACATAAATTATGTGCTGATGCATTAAAAAATATCTAATATATGGAAAATGGAAAATGACAACCAGCTGGCAATTAGAGAATAACTGTAACTGTCTAAGGAGCCGTATGAAGCTAAGAACAATGAAAGCCCGAGTGTATTTTATCGGGAACAAAAGGCAGTGCCTCGTATTCAAGAGTATTAAAGAATAGAAAAATTGCTTGCCAAACAACTCATGTGGACTCCTAATCAACTTTAGAGTGCGACTGGAAAATGACTGAAGAAATGGCTTAGTATGTTCATACATAAAAAGCGATAAAAGGATGATCAGGAGAACTATGGTCTGGCCTCAGGAAAATCAGACCTATGATGTTTTGTTATAATCATTTAGAAAAAAAAGTTAATAAAATATATTAAGGTTATTGTGAAATGTAAGATAGTGGAAAACAGGTACCACCAATAAAACTTTGAGTTCTTTTTGATGTAGTCACAGGTTTGAATTCTAAATACGACATATCCTGGGCTTCACTTAAATATATTCTCCAATTATTCTTTACTATTCTACTTTCTCTGATAGTTTTTCCTTCACGGATTACATAATGAGATGAAGTTTAGTGAGAACACATAAACAACCCTGCTCAAAAGAGGCACCTCTATTTTTATTACTTGTTGACAGTTTCGTTATTTTTGCTGAAACTGAGCAGAAGCACAGATTTAAGCTCTTCTTTTTTACCTGACCACCAGGCAGAGGGAAAAAATAGTGTCTCCCTGAAGCAAACACAGTCTTAGCCATGTAGGTAAGAGAGATTGCAAAGGCAAGCTAAATCACGTGGGTTTTTTTCTCACGATGATGCACTGACTAAACTTTGCATATGAAGGTTTCTTATTTGCATCAATTGCGAGAGTGGGTTGTTCAATAAGGCAAACTCCTCTTCCATGGCCTTTTCTAAAGCTACCCGTAATAACACAATCAAACAATAAAGAGTGATATAAAATAGAAATGATAACAATACAATGGAACAAGTTGACTATACAGAAATAATGTCTTTATGGCACTGTCATATAAGTTCCCTATTTTTATTCCTACCTTGCAACTGCAGAGAAATGCAGATAAGTTATATTGGCACTCCTATGTTCCACCAGCTTTGCAGTCCTAGAGTTCTCTTGCAGGTGGTTGCTTGTGGATAGCCCTTGCTGGCTTTGTAGAGGCTGAAACTTTACTAACAGACTAGATAATGCCAAGGTCTGCTCATGTTCTCTGAAATGCAATTGTCAATATGATTAATATGCTGCAATTATGTCAGGTTTGAGTTTGTCACAGACTACATACAGCTCTTCCAAACATTTACACCTGAAATCCAACTTAACAAGGACCAAGAACTACTCCCAATAGAGAGTTTGAATGTATCATGTTGCTTTAATGATATAATAATGATAATACGGTCTGCTTATTCCTATATACTGGCCAAACTGCATTAAACGGCATTGTAAATGGTTTTGTCAGTGTTTAATTTGCTGGTCTAGATGCCACAATTGAAATTAGTGTGACTGATGTGTAATGGAGAAGATGGGGGAATCTGATCTAGCGGGTCCTTTCATGATCACATTTCTTATTTTTATAAGTTTTATATACAGAGGCAAAAAGAATATATTTTTAGTGATTAATTATATATTTTACATATACTTACATTTTGACCAGTTTTCAGTCCATTCCTGCTACTACTTTAGCATTGAGTATTCTCTATTATTTCTCCTTACAAATCTCTGATTATTTCTTGAAGCCATTTCAGCGCTTATTCCAAGCAATGTAGTTCTTATTTTCTCTTCTTGAGCTAAGATTCAGTCCTACCAGCATCTCTTCCTTTCAGTCATTACTTATTGCAATTTCCAATCTCTAAAAGAGACCCAGTTGTCATAACTGGACTCCTATGTCTTCTGCAGCACATTTCAACAAGCACCTTGTGGTGTACAGATATAATTTACTGTGTTTTAAGCCCAATCCACAAAATTGCTCCCAGACCAGGGTTCTGGTTAACCTCTTTGTTTACACTGTAGGGCAGTTTCACCCTGCCACTGCAGTGTGCAGAACTGTCAGCAACCTTAGCCATGATTCATTTGAGGATTTGGAAGCTTTCCATAAGCTGGGAATTAGGTGAGTTGAGAACGTAGGGTCATATACAGAGTGCCTCCTGAGACACAAGGCACTTATTTAATCATTATTACTCTTTCCTCAATCAAGAGAGGGTTAAGTGACTCGGATCACGTACCGTCCAGCACTGCCAGAAATCCGTTCTGTATAAAGTCAAGGATAAGAGGTGGTTGGGATCTATACATGCAGTGGATACCTAACATAGGCATTGTGACTCTTCCTATTAATTTACTAACTTTAGCTGGTAGTTGAGTTGTTTACTCCTTCTTTGAACCTAGATACTATAATGAGGATTAATGCTGGTGAAAATACCATGTTTGAATATAGCCTTAAGTGTTACTTTCAAACATTGTAAAAGCAATATGGCTTGGAGGACCAGCTGCAGACTATTGAACACAGATAGTAGTTATGATAGTTGGATTACATACACATCAGGGCTGTCTTTTTTGGTGAATTATTCCTCACAATGCAGTTTTCTTTGTAGAATGAATTAATTGTCACTGAATTGTTATGATGTGTCTGAGTTTTGCCTTTATACATTGGTTCAAATTGTGCTGTTGTCAAGTTATAGAGTGAACATACAATTTGATGCTCTCTATAAAAGCAACAGCAAAACATTATACTAAGATCTGTAATATAACTTAATTGACCAAATTGTTCAGCATGAGATAACATATTTGTTTAGGGCAGATTCTTCATTTAGGAAAATAGTGCCTTATTCTGACCATATTCCCAATAAAAAATGACAAAAAAATGGCAATTCTTGAAAGTGAGGTGTTTAATATAGATGAGTAAGAATCACAGAATTATTATTATTATTATTATTATTTTGGCAAAGTTGGGAACTGTCTTACATTCTATATTGCCTCAGTATCAAAATCCGCTATTATTTGTATATAAAATCTTCAAAGTGCTCCACTGCTCCTACTTGACAAATCACATTGTCTGGAGTCCAGCACATTGTCTGGAGTACTGTTCATACAAAAATTTTCCAGATTTGGCCAATTTATGAGCTTTTGAAAATAAGACCTAATAAATAAGACAGTAGAACAACTCTGTCAGTTGAGTTCAGCTTGAACTCAAGATGATTTAGCCCACTACAATTCCTTCAAGAAGACAGATATTTAAGTGTCTTCCACAGTTTTCTGAACTCAAGGCAGATATGCAATGCAAGCCAAGTGTTTGAATCCTGTTGATAAATTAGTGCTGCCATAGCACTGATAGGCTCAAGGAATTAGCACATCACTAAGTCTATGGTCAGCCTGATATAGTGGAGTAACATGTTTTCACAGCAGATTTCACTGCTCTTTCCAGGTTTTAAATCCTATGTTGTATCCTATGTTGTT
>JAUBOD010000057.1:848642-875739 GCA_032353885.1 Nothura maculosa | reverse complement strand
CATGGACTGAAATGGGATCTCTGCCCATACATGGGCTCCAGAACCTTAGATGGATAGAATTAGGAGCGCTAACTCCCAGGCTAATGACCAGTTTAATGTAGTTTTCTGTCCACATTATTTTATCCAGATTAAGACTTTTTTTATTATTTTTCATTATTTTATCTATGTCTATCAAAACATGGCTTTGCTGCCCCCAAATTGACTGTAGGTCAGAGAAAATGAGTTCAATCAACAATGCATTTGCAGTCCAGAGCTGGACATTTAGTATAAAACACAAAATGCAGAAATGAATCTAACCTGCCTGACCATGTGCAGGAGAACACATTCTCTTTATTGCAGCTCGTACTCTGTGCAGGCACACTTTTATTATAAAAGGTTGATTATATAATTTTTCTGCACAACTAAATATAGAAGTAAAATGCATATTTAATTAGGGCTTTATCCCTTCCTGGGCTCATTAAAAAATAAAACAAAAAGAAAAAAAAACACAACAAAAATTAGAAAATGCACACCCACAGGGTGTAATAACATTTTCTTAGAGTGATTCCTTCTCCTACGATATGTATTAGTAACTAACTCATTTGTGTTAGTATTTAATTTCAGTGTTTGGAGATTCCTTTACTTCCCTAGATTTCATGTCCAAATCAGTATTACAGTGAGCAGCACTGTAATAAGACTCATAAATATTTGGACAATTCTTTTTCAATTCAAGTTGAGACATAGCAGCTGAAAAGTCAGGACACATAGGATCTTTCCTCAGGGGCAGGCTCTTTTTTATCTGCCCCATAACTGAGCTTATGGATCGCTTGTCCTTGCCCCAGTCAGTGAAGTTGAGTTTGTTTCTAGACAAAACAAACAGAGAAAATTTCCAAGGATAATTCTGAGTTTTCTTTCTTTTTTTTTTTTTTTTTTTTTTTTGGAGGGTGGAGGAAGAGGGGGGACGAGGAGAGGCTAAAAAAAAACAAATTTCAGTCTATCAAACCTCTCCAAGAAATAAAACGATAGTTTTTCATCAGATTGCAAAACAAAAAGGAAAGTCATTTGAGAGAAAAGATGCTTATAAACCCAAAATGAGAAGAAGAATGTTCCTGAATTTTTTGGCTGAAATGCTTATACAAACCTTTAGCTGTAAGCCAAGTAGCAAAGCACAACAGTCACAGAAAAGCAGGTGAAACATCCTTCTCCATCAAAGAAGCGTGATCAAAAAGATCTGATGAATCCAGAAAGAAGAATTCCTCAGGTACAGAGCAAAGGGAGGAGGAAAATACATTGAGAGAAAAAGGATAATTGTGGATCTTCAAATATTTTCATGATTATCCCTGAGATCTTTTTCTCTCACAGACATTGAGAAGATTAGGAAAAGACTGAAGTAGAAAAAAAGCACTACGTAATGTGGATTTAATTGCTCACACTTTGTAGGAGAATCAGTGATGCGTGTGACTATCTCAAAAATAGGTGGAGAACTAAATGAAGAAAAGGAAATTTATTTAATATGTTAGAAACCACAGAAATAGTTCAATGGTTATGTGACTCATGACAAAATCTACAATATTGCCATTGTTACGTAGCAGATCAAAATATAGTTATATAAATGCATGTGCCTATATTTATATTGTCTCTCTAAATATTGCTGTTCGTGTGTGTATATTTATTCAAGTGCATAAGTGAGGATGCACTCCTTAATTTGATTAAACCCAGCTTTTCTTTCTAGCTCTGTTTAAAAGAAATAACCCTCATAGTTAATTTTCTTAAGAATTCTTTTTTTTGTTTTTTTTTTCCAAAATTATGAACTTTTAACATATGCTGTAAAAAAAAAGCACATTTTAAAACATTTTTTCTAGGGAAAATAAAAAGAAAATAGTGAATGTTTTCTGACTACCTCTTCTAGTTGAGAATTTTCATTTGGATAAATTTAAATTTACTTAATCCAATGATGAAAAATTACGCTTGGTCAGAGTGCTACAGAACACTTTTGTCTGAGATCTATGTTGTTCTGTCCATGTCCCCAGGTGATGCTAGAAGGTCCAGGGTTGGCTTCTGCCCCTAAAGGGGCTTAAAGAATGAGTCCATCACAGCTGCTGGGAACAGTGGTGCCCTGGACCAGCACTCAGGTTGTGCATGACTTGGGTGATTCCTGAGCAGCACAAGACAAAACTCTCCCAAAGAGCCAATAACCAATTAATAATTATGGCTGACTATAGAAAAATCCCATCTCTCTGTCTGTAGTTCACTGCTGGAGACCAAAGAGAAAACGCTTATTTTCTGTTATACTGGCAAAGTCAATTAGGTGTTCAAATGTCTGTGCCTAAAGTTAAGCATATAAATTATTTTTAAGGTATTTGAATAAAATTGGTTGGTCTTTCTAAGAAGCTGAGAATCTTCTGAGTCAATTTTCTTTAGACTTCATTAAAACTTTAGGCAATCACTGTAGCAGCAGTTTCAATGTCTGGGTTAAACAAAAACTTCTTTTTTATATTTTAAATCCCAGTTTGGATTAGGGCTTCAATGCTGAATTATGTCTTGAGCTTATTTCTAAACTTGCTAGGGGCAAAATTATTATAAAGCACCCCAGACATATATGCTGCTCGGGACAGGGACTTGATCCATATAGGAAAAAAAGAATTATTCTATATATTTTTAAATTAAAATTTCAGTATGTGTTTTTATTTCAAACCAGAAGTCTTTTTTTTTCTTTCTTTTCCCTCAGGATAAAAAGGAAAAAGTAAAGAGAAAAAAAAAAAAGAACACAATTCCTTTCTCCAGTGCTTCACACACTCACTGGGGAAGTGGGATCCACATGCATGTTCTTGCTCTTATTAGAGTAAACAAGAGTCCCAGCTGACTTTCCTTATTACTGAGATATTGGCATCCTGAATACATTTTGTCTGGTTAATTTGACCACAAAACTCCTTGTTAGAAGGGTTGTCTCAGAATGTACAGCTTGGAGGACCAGTCTTTTCCAAGCATGAAGTTTGATCCAAAATTTTAGGCTCTTAATCCTGATATTTAATATCCTAGCATGTTAACTGTTACAGAAGTACCACACTCTGAAAAGTGTGGTTCTGGCCATCAGTCTAAAACAGGAACAAGGAGATCAAGTTCATACCAGGCTACAAGGTTGTAATGTGATTGCATTTATATGTGCAAATCATACATGGCAAAGAAGAGCTTGAATCAGAGCCTCTAAGTGCAATGATAAAATGAGTAAAAATGATCACAAAGACAACAGTTATGTATTTCTGGCATTATCAGAGTGACTACAGTTTCATCTAAGACTAAAACTTTATTGCTTTCGGCATTATGTATAAAGGCACTAATACATGGTCTCTACCTCCAAAGATGCACATAAATTAATACATACATACATAGGATCCACAGCATTGATGAAAAGCTCATCAAGTTTTGATGCCAACTCATCATTGCATGAAACCTGAAAGTATAAAGCAGCAGCTTCTTTCTGAAAGTTGTGTTGTAACTGAGTGACAGGTGATGGGTCTCTTGCGACAATCTGAAATCACAGGATAAGACTCACCTTGTACCTTGTTCAAAAGTTGCGTATCTAACATCAAGTTTCTTCACTAGCTGGTAAAGGTCATTTCTTTCATCTGAAGATCAGTGTCTCAGATAAGTGGGATAAATTGCCTTCAGCAGAGCTTCCTCCCAGCTTGGTCCCCGTTTAGACTTGGGGCAGAATTTTGAGGTGAAATGTACCCTTCCTGCAGCATCCACTTTGTGGACAACTAGCAGCCAGAACCCTGATAGTTTCTCCTTAGTTTTGATGGACAAACAGCAGCAAGGACTATTTCACTGGATGGCATACCCTATGTTGGTGAGGGCTTGAGGGCAGCCCTCCTAGACTGAGGCAGGGACATTTATTTGTTTGTTTATTTTACACATTTACTATTTTGTTGTGGCTTTCCTTAACTAAGAATAGAATTTTGCTGTGATCTGTAAGCCAGAGCACAAGCTTTGAGAAATTGTTATTACTATTTGTATCACTATTTAGTTATCAGTACTGGAAGGTATTAATATCACCCTCTGCATTATTGGAGTGAAATAAATGCTGGGAAACATTGGTCATGACAGAATGAAAAAGGAATAGAAAAGTGAAGAATTTTGTCCCTTGTCCTTTTTTTTTAATAACAATAAAATCTATAAAACAGACCAATGAATGAGAAATATCATGTTAGAAACAAGCATCGATATATAATAACAGTAATAAAAATAATCACCAAATCTGCTCTTAAGACAAAACAGGATAATTAACACTGCTCCCATCCTGATGATCTCATTTGAATTTATGCAATTTATTCCTTTATTTTTCCCTTTGTTTGTTCTATCTGCCTTTATCTGTGTGCTTTTATCATTTCTGCTGTTTATTCATGGCTGTTTGCTGCTTTCAAAAAAAAAAAAAGGACAGAAAAAAAAACCAAAAAACAATCACGCCATCCTCCAACTGGCCAACGTGGAGGTTGGAGACCACACGGGGATCAAAGCGATATGAGGACAACAGGGGTTTCATTAAAATGTTCGCCTCTCTGCCTGAGGAAAGAGCAGTGAGGACAGGGTGAGAGGGGGAGGGAGGCAGGGAAATCATCTGGCCCAAACAAGTTTAACTAAAAAAAAATCCAAGCAAACCACCTGTGGTCTCCTTGGAAACTGGCTTGCAACCCCTCCAGCCACCTTTTAATGAAACCCCAGAGCCCCTTTATTAATTTATTAAAGAATCTATTTTCTGAAGATTCATAAACCGCGCATAACTCATATTCCAACACATCTCTGCTATGCTAATAACGCATGCTGCCATGAATAATTAATTCTTTAATTAGTAATAATTAGAGGTTGTTGTATAGGTCAAACCATTGGGCTGACAGCACGCTACTGTCAAAATGTCATTTGAATTAACGGGGCTGTGGCTCCTTCGACGGAGAATGATTCGTCATTTGGGGTCCCTTTCCCCTTTCTCTCCAAACTTTATTGTCTTAATGAGTGTAGTGCTTTAGAAGGTGTGGAATATGGAAAGCAAAATGTTTTCATAGCATTTATGGCACACACACACACACAAAAAAGGCTGCAAACCTTCCACACATTTTCACAATGGTGGATCTTCATCTAAGTAATGTTTGCAGATTTTTTGGTATGGAAAATTAAGAAAGAGATCAGTCTTCTGCCATTCTCCACTTGTTCAGATCTTGACTTCTTTTGCCAAAAGAAGTTGAACTTGTGCTAGAATTTCTTATTTGAGGAAGAAGTCTTATTCTGAACTTATCTGACTTATAAGGAGAGATCAGAAAAGCTTATGAAAAATTAATTCGGTAAAGATCAGGAAGCACAAGAAAACTATAACTACCTCCTGAAGTCTGTACTTGGAAACACTGGGAACTTGTAAAAATATTAGAAATAATTATAAAATATGCTTATTCTTGTTTTCCTTTCTAGACATACATGTTTGACTGTTCTCAAGAACAGAATTCTGGATTAGATAGACCTTCAGCCCATCCCAATAAGCCATTCTTGTGCTATAATGAACAATTCCTATATGAAGCAGTGGGTTCACTTAACACCCATCCACCTCATCTTTTCCGTGTCCTTTCCGAGGGAGGACACAGATGTCTACAGATACAGTGAGGTTATGCACACCACACAGAGGGATGGTGAGGTGAACAACCCAGTTCCACACTGCCATAGCTTCACCAATCCCAGATCAGTCCACATATCCCCCACAGCAATGCCTGGTTCTCTACAGAAAGCCCTATACATTAAGCCCTGGTGGGACCAGGGATTTGATTCACGCATTTCATTTCACCTAAAAGACCTCCACCAGGATGGCTTGGTGTTGCTGCAGTCACCACTGAATCACAAATACACAATCCTCCTTGCCACCAAAGCAACTGAGAAGTCCTATAACTCACAGCAGAATAGACTGGAGCCCAACAGCCCTGTCTTTCCAGTTACTGCTCTGAATGCTAAACACACACACTTTTTTTATAGGAACAACCATAGCAGTTTTTTCATTCCTTTCTTCCTTGCTTACTAACAGAGGAAATAATAAGTGGAGGCTAAGCAAATGCAAAAAAGGACCCGAGTATGTTTTGCAGTTAAAAGGAGATTAAAAACATCCCTCTCTGTAAAGAGAAGGAAAAAAATAACAAGAAAATAAATCAAAAATAATAACACAAGCAGTAGAGCGAAGTGGCAGCTTTTTTGCTGCCAGTCAAAAAATTATGTTATCAGAAATCCTTTTGTATCATTACATATTGATGTTTAAAAATAAATAAATAAAATAAAAGGAGAAAAAAAGTCACCAGAGATTGCACATAAAAGTTGTTTGCTTGTTGACAATGCAACAAGGTCAAGCAGGATTTTACACAAAAGTTCTTTGAAATGTACATCAAGGAGCCTAGTTTGTAAAGAGAAACAAGAGTGTTGGCGGCAGTGAACATACAGATCCACTACTCGCAATGCAGGGGACAATTTACATTCTTTCTACCCTAAAAAAGCACAAAGGCATATGGGTGTGCAAATGACTTAAATTAATATGTTAATCAGCACTGCAGAGCAAACATCTTGTGTCTGCATTGTCAAAATCACCGCACCATAAATTAAAAGTAGTGGCAATGCTGTTTTGAATATGACAGAATCCAAACAACTTTTATCATTGCAGAAAGTATGGCCTGATGATTAGAGTAATTAGCCCAGAATTAGGCAAAGGCTTTGGTTAACTCATAGTTCTACCTCTAGTGCAAGGCACCAACCATACATTCATAAATGTGTGCCTCATTTTCTCAGGCTAAGGAAAGCAGAATGTGCAAGAATTTGAGGGGCTATTTGTTACTGAGGAGAAAGTAATCGATGTATTTTTCTCATCGGGTCTGGGGTTTTTTTTGTTTTTGTTTTTTTTTGCCTCAAACAGCTTCTGTTATCTGGCAACTTCCAGGTTGGATGGACTTCCTACAATGTGCAATGTCATCATTCTAACGTAGTAAATGTCAGCATTTCAAACTAATTATTTGTTTGATATTTTTTCTGCCTCTGTGCTTGCAGCTAAAGTGAACTTTCACTTGAAAAGATTTGTGCTTGTACAGAGATCTGCCTGCTATGTTCATGCACAGATCTCTAGGACCTACCAACTCTTCTGTTCTGATTGCATAGTTTCCCTATCCTGCTATTTGTGTGCTTGTAGAAAATGTTGTAGTGATGCTAACTATCTATCCATGTGATTTGAGAACATTCTGCTGAGCAGGATATATAGACACATCTCTACAATTCAAAGATAAACACTAGGCTCATTATGGGTATGACCTGGCTGCTACTAACATCAAAACATTAATCTCAGGAGAAATATATTAGTGTTACTGTGAAGTAAGGAGATTCCATAAGTTTTATGAAATGATTTGATTCTTTATTAAAGTTTACAAATTTTCATGAAGTTCACTTCCTGATTGTCTGTTCCTATCAGTTGTCATTAAGGAAGCTTTGGCTCCAGTATGATAAAATACTCATCACATAGAAGGAGGCTGCATGGTTCCTCTGCACTGATTTGTCCAAGTCTGTCCTTTTGGTGTTTGTCCAGATAACATACTTTCTTTTCCAAGCTTTACACTCTAGTGAGCCTTGTCTATGCTCTTTTCCTTGACAGTACTGCTTCCCTGGTAAACTTCCAGCTCCACACTTTCAGAAGATCTGGAATCTTCCCCCTCTTGTTCCATCATGAGCCACCCTCACAGCTATTACACAGGGAGTACATGTTGTTTGCTGTCCTGCTAGTTGTCCTGTTAGCTACTCCACTCTGCTAGTCCTATGTAGCTAGTCAAGATGTAGCCCTGATGGCAAAGAATCAAATTACTTTCCCCAGATGGTGTACATACAAAATCCTCATCCCTGTCTTCCCCCAGGTTTTCACTAGTTTTCTACAGCTGCGCTAGATATGATTCAGGCTCCTGTGGGTGAATTTGGCACAGCACAGTTTCTGAAGCATTTGTTACAATCCACTCCCAGCACATCATAACCTCTGCTCCTGCTCATAGTCATGTCTCCTTTGTCACTGTTGTCCCTTTACCAAGAACCTATGCTCCTAGTAGCCACCTCTCCCTCTTCCGAGATTTTTGCCCCTGTTGCTGGGACCTCTTCTACTTGAGGACATTCTTGTGTACTTGACTTGGTAGATTGGTCCATCCTACATGCGCACAGTCTCAGTTCATGTTTTACTAGCTAACATATACCATTGTAAGTACCACCAGGAAGATATATGGAGGAGAAAGAGCTTGTTCCATTAGAGATGGATGGGCTATCTGCATAATGCATCACGGATTACATTTCATATATCATCCTCTCTTGTCAAAATACTTTTCAACAGAAACCTGGGTTTCATCACAGTTTGCAAGGGAGTCTTGACTTGCAGCCAGAATTGCTCCAGTTTCACAGATGTTTCAGATGAACTGGAGTGGTCCCTTTTAGCGACCTTGAATCAACAGAATGTGCCAATATTTCCCTTTGTTTAGTTTTGCAGTGTACAAGATGGCCAAACTGAAAATACAAACTGAACCTTTTTGGGTAGAACTGAGCAGGCAACTTGTGCCAATTAATCCTATAAAATCTGGAAAAAAAATATGACTGGCCAAAGCTCTTATGCAAATGTTTAATTTGGCTTCACAACCAAGTTTTCATCTTGACCTCTTTCCTTTAATTAGTCATAGAAACATCAGAACAAAAGCCTGATTTACTGGGCTAAAAAAAAAGTCCATATAGCCTACTTTCCTGTCTGTTCTGATTACAGGTAACTAATAGAAGAATAGACTTATCATTTAATAATACTTCCTCTGTCTACTCAGGACCCTCTTAAACCAGCTGTGGTTCAGTTAATCTGTAAAACTTTTTCTTAAACTCAGATCAAAGGTGCCAGAACAGTGTGAACGAATTTAAAAGCCTCTATTTCTGCAATTTCCAGGGAATTTCCAAGTGGGATATCTAGGAAAGGGAGAATTCCTAAAAAAAAGGGAACATTTCTGAGTGTTTACAGTTTTACTTAAAAAGAGATTCTTTACAAACAAAATGCTCAAAAAATGCTGGTTTAGTTCAATGGACATTTAATGACCATTGTTCCGCTGCGAGTACTCGGATTGATGAAGTAATGATCATTCAACTCTGCTTTCTGATTCCAATGGGAACAGGTGAATTCAAAAGTCTGTAGGCTTCAAACAGAAGACCAAAAAGGAAATCAGTTTGAAGAATGTGTATATATGTGTTAGATATTTTTTTGTGTCTGAATCACTGTGGTTTTTTTATTCTATAAAGAGTATGCAGATGACATGTAAATGTTATGTAAATTGGGCCCATAGTCCATTAAAGCACAATATTATAATCACTAATACCCTATAGGCATGGACAGATCAACCAACCAAGTTTTATTTGATCTTTGTCAGAGGCAGTGAGCCCTTTCATGCAATATTTTGTGTACATGCCTTTATTGTGAAGAGCATCGTTTTAAAAATGTGTCTGTGTGGGATAAATGGATGTTGTTGATATGCATTTCTGCTGCAAAGTTCAGCAAGTACGTTACTAGCAAAGAGGCATTTTATAGACTGACCAAAATGAATGGAGGAATCCTGCCTTCCAGTGAGAATTTTCATCTAAAGTGATCACCTAATCAGTAGACTTGAACAACCTCAAATTGCATACACACTTAGCCTTCAACACCTGCTACTTTTGCCAGCCAAATTAAAAGAAAACAAGTGTACACAAAAAGACTGGAGGGCTGTTTGGCCCTTGCCTAGAAAAAATATATTCCTTACTAATTGGCACACTGTTAATAAATATTAACTGGTTTACACAGCCCTCCTGTTTACTTAATGAAATGGTAGTTGAGGGGTTAATGGGTTAATTGGGGAAAGGAAATGAATCTACTAATGTATCAAAATCTGGTAAGTGATTTAGCGTAATTAATAATTTACATGTCGAGACAACATGTTTCTAGTTGCTCTTTCTGAAGACAAAAATATAAATAATAAAAAGTTAAAGCTGTGTAAATTCATGGTAAATGTAAAGCTTTTACTTTAAAGAGAGGGAGCAATTAATCACTGCAGTAACGTAGTCAGAGTTGTGATAGATTATCTATCACTAAAGAAGTTTTAATCAAAGTGTTTTTCTATGTTTTAGATATCAATTTGCAAAGTTCAATGTCAGCGGTGATATCAGAGATCCAACTGCTTAATCCCCCTTTTCTTGTTATCACACTAAAATGTAATACATTATAGACTCTGTATTATTCTGCATCAAGATGCATTAATTGTCATATGGTGAATTTTACTGCTTGAAAGTAAAATATAGTTTGTTCATCCTCATAAAAAATGGTATAGATATGTTGCTAAAGTAAACATTAATGTTGACCAGTCACCATTAATAATGGGATGGACATTCCTGTCTGTTTTGGGGGTGGGTAGATGGTGAGCCTATGCATATATTGGATTGACCTGACCTGATAGTCTTCAGCATTCACGAGTCTATTCCTAATTGATCATTATCAGTGATGGCACTTTCAGAGGGTAAGTTACCTTATTCTATGACAAGTAGCTAAGACAGGTGGAATAAATCTTTCTCCATTAGCTATAGATAGGAATTATCTAACTAGTCCAGACTAGATTTATAACTTTTATGTGGACAAAATAAAATTAAATGAATCCTATCGTAGGTCCAAACAGGGTGAATGTTTCCAACCTATTTCATAGAGACACAACCACAATGTAGATGAAAGTGATGGTAGGATTTCCATTTAACTGCCTCTTTATTCCTCCTGGCATGTCTTTTAGGAGTCAGACTGGTCAGATTGAGCTGGTCAGGTGCAAGAAAGTGAGAACCATATGCCATAGAAATAATGAGTGAGCAGAGTGAACTGTGACTAAGGAGAACACGGAGCCAGGTACACTGCAACATTTTCCCAAGCATCTTGCACAAAAATAGTTATTGAAATAGGCAATGGCATCTCTGAGGTGGCAAAGCCCCTTGTGTCCTTTTGTTGTGAGAAGGTCTAGAGCAATTATCTTCAACTGAGTTAAATACACTTGGGTCATCCAACTGAATTTCTACATTGTCTAGTTATGGAATTTAAAAGAGCCTAGCTCATGAGCAGAGCATTGTCACCCTGCATTCTTGGATATTTGACAATTATTTCTGAACTAGAAATCAGTCACAGAAAATTAGCAGTCTGGAGTGTCAGGGATAAGTGACATGATTAAATCAGAAAGCCGCTTCTAAATGAACTCATGAAAACCTGGTCTTCATCAGAAAGTGGACTAATTTCTCCACAGCCATGCTGGATTTTCATTGCATTTCACAGCTCTGAATGTGAAGAAATGTCAGTAAAGGTTATAATACAAAACTATTATAAAACACATATTCCCATAAGTAAATCCATAACTTTATTTAGTCTTAAAAAATAATTAATCTTTAAAAAAATACAACAAAATTTCTGAGTTATATTTAAAATCTTTAATTGTTCAGTTTTCAATTTAGGAAAGATTTTCTCGCAGTGGATCAATTGGTTTGTTATAAATGGAAACTAGATACAAAAAAGATGCCTCCTAAGGAATTTGTTGATGTAAAAGTGATCCTGTAGCTTCTGTTAAATGGCAGATCCTATGTCTTAAGTAAATTTTTAATACTGAAGAGTTTGTTCCAGTACTGAAAACAATAGTTTTATACTGCCCCAGAAATAACTATGGTTCAGTGGTGGTAGTAGCAATTCCTCTGCATATTCCTAAAGGATGATTTGGGCTATGTATTTAGGAGTACTGAACATTAATGCTTTAAAAATGCGAAGACACAAGTTAATGCAGCACTAAAAACAACACGAAAATGGATTTATTTGAAAAGATAAGAAATAGATTTTATCTAAAATCTTCATTTTAAGGAGTTCCAATGCACTTCTCTATGAAACATCTTCTTGGTTGAAGGATTATAAGGCTTTTTCTTTGTCTGTATGGTGGGAGGACAGAAGATGCATTTCACTATCCTTAAACCATCTCTGACACCACCAGATGAATGTCAGGTCTTGTCAGGAGTAAAAGAAATGATAGGCATTCCTCTGCCTCCTTGAACAACTTACTGTATCGGAAGTGACATTTACCCCTCATGAATGGGTCTGGTACAAAGCCCTTATACCACAGACATCATACAAACTTACTTGGAGCTCTCCAGCTCTGCCTTTCTCTTGCACACGGGGTGGGTTTCACCTTTCAAAATCCTCCTGTAATTCTGGTTCAGTGGAGCATACTCAGCTGCTCAATTTTAAGGATGCACATTACAGCAATGAACAGTTCTCCAAGATAGTAAAATACCTACATGTATGTTTAACTTCCAGGGTGGGTCTTGTTCCCCTAACAATGGATTTTAGACGGAGGTGACCAAATTGGCTTTGGAGAGCTTGTCTCATGAACATAACGTACCTGCATATTGTGTTAGCAATGGCAATAACAATTTTTTAAAGCTATTATAATCTTTGGAAAATAGCACTTTTGAGGCAGCAATTAATTTTTTACTTGCTTGCATATTTATTTAGTTTCTTGCTTGCCTATCTCTTTTTTTCTGTCTGTCTTCAAAACTCTCAGTATGAACTACTAGTAAAAATATGCAATTCTTATTCAGGCCTCTACCTACCCAAAGAGGAGCCCAAATGTTACCTTAATATTTACCTTCCTATTTCACGCAATTTATAAAACTTTTCTTCCTATTCTATAGACTCTGAATACATGCCCTTGTCAGGACATGTGAGGTCACTGATGTTGTCAAAGATGATCTTTGTCAGTTATTGAAATGAGAACTAATTTGACCTAATCTAAGCTGACAGACAAAATGGTTCATTGGTAAAACAAGCCAGATCTAGAAGCTGGTGATAAAGAAGAATATAGGAGAAAAAACATACAGGTTTAATATCTCAGTTTAGACTCAGAAAACTAGACTTAAGAGGATTCAGCACAATGCTTCAAGTCAGAGCTTTAAGTTGGAAAAAAAAGGTGAAAGTGTGCCTTTTACATTATATTTTTTGTCTTGCATATAATTAAGATATAAATTATTCTTCTTGCATGTTATAGAGCTAATTTCACTGTAATAAAATTATTGTGGTTATTTTAGATAGTGTAGAATTCATGAGGCTTTGGCAATACAACCGCACAGTTCAAAAAATCTATACTCTAGCAAATTTTATTTTACCCAGACAGAAAATTACTGCTATGTGAGTCCTGCAGAAAAGCAATGCTTGGTGCTGATTGTGATAGATCTAGGGAAAAACAAACATACAAAAAAACAACTAATGAATTTAATGAAAGGAATAAGGTGCTTGGCTCTTCTTCAGCAGAGCATTTAACATTGTGCTGAACTTCTCTGCAAAGGACACTGTGCTTTCCACAAATAGTTCATACCTAGCTTTATTCACAGGAGCAGCCTACCTGGAACTTAAGCACTTGTAGGATCAAGGCCAGGGAAGCCCAGTGACACAGGGAAGATGATGGGACACTGCATGTTATTAAAACAAATCACTTAAAAACAAAGATCCTCTGTCTGCAGCTGCCTCTCGATTGTTGTTGATATGACAATGTCATAACTAATATATTCAGCTTATGCATATCCCTCGATATCTAAATGAAGATTTTCTGTTTCTACACAGTCCTCATGTGAATTGAACCCAACAGATTGCAAATATATGTGTATATTTCTCATAAATGTCACTAATTTATAACAAGGAAAGGAAAAAAAAATAATATTAAACATCAGCGCCTAATATTTATCAAGCAGTTCCGTTTCCCAAGGATCTTGTAAAGCTTTATGGACGTGACATCTCTCAAGCAGTCACTTCACCCATCAGTGAAATGCAGTCACCTAAGGCTGCTTAGCCTGCTCTGAACATTTTTCCTTTAAAGAGCTTTGAAAGGAAATGGGCTTTGTTCAAAGTGAGAATATTTATGGGAAATATGCATCTCATTCAAAAAAAAAAAAAAAGAAAATGTTGTTTTCCACCCTGAGAACAGATTTATTTTGTTGTTGTCGTTGTTCTTATTTTTAAGTGTTATTTTTCCTTTTAAAAACAGACACCAGTTCATATCACATGTGGAGATAAAAGCAATTCTTAAGAAAAAAGCTCTAGCAGGGAAACATGGAAGATATTTGTCAACTGTTGAGGTGTGACTCCTCAGTCTTGTAGGTATGCCAGTAAATATTGCATCCATGTGACAGGACACTGTTATTTAAAAAAACACTAAATCTGCACTCACTAGTGCTCTTAGGAAAGACACAGGATCTTAAATATGTTCAGGATTAAATTAAGTGGCAAATAGCTTAACTGTAGCTAGGGAAACAGTGGATTTTTGCAGTTTACTGATATGTCTTTAAAAGTATTTATTTGACCAAAATAAAATACCGGCAAAATAAAAGGACAATGAATGTTTTACTTTCAATTGAAGGACTGTTCAAATCAGAAGCGTTTTAAATTTAAAAACCATTAAATTAATAATATTTTGTAAATGGTATTTTAAAATGAAGAAAAAAAAATCTTTTATGTATTTTAAGTTTATAATTTTTGATGAGATGATAAAAACAAACAGGCAAAACACAAACACAAAGTACTTCATGATTCACTGAAAGTCTTCAGGTGTTCTAAGAAATTTTAATGAAACTCTTTCTTCCAGATCCAGTTTTGAAAGTCACAACAAAAGAGTTTCATGTATGTTTAATGCAGAGAGATCATCCTACAGCTGTCTGATGTTTGAACTTGAAACAACTCAGGTCCTGTTACCTTCTTTCAGAACTTAAACTAATACTGGGATTTCTTTGATTTTTTTTTCTTTCTTTATTTTTTTTAGTCATCCTGGCCAGAAAAGAAAGGTCATGAGAGTAATATTAGATGTTGAAATCCAACATACCACAACATACCAGCTTCCTAAATATGGGAGAAGTTTGAGGGAGTTCCCATGTGTTTAAAGAAGATACCTCTCTTCTTTTTAAAGGTTTTAGCGATTGATAAAGAAAAATCAAAGCCTCTGATATCAGGAAAGGCAGCATTAGAACACATAGAAAGCCACACCAGTGCATTCCAGCTTTTCATTCACAATGCATGATGGAAAATCTATTTTCCCAATGAGGATATGTGTGCGTATGAATTTGTATGTATTTACAGTTTTATGTCATATGCATTCGTCTCCAGGCATGCTCCTGTATTATGCATCAAGGACCATTTTTCTTACTGCTTTATGGCCTGTAATTTTCTGTAGCAATACAACAAGTCAGATTGCAATGGTGATATATTTAATAAAAAATTAGATACACTTCTACTTCCTCCCTCTTTTTTCTTC
This sequence comes from Nothura maculosa, assembly GCA_032353885.1. Classification (NCBI taxonomy): domain Eukaryota; kingdom Metazoa; phylum Chordata; class Aves; order Tinamiformes; family Tinamidae; genus Nothura; species Nothura maculosa. The sequence continues at coordinate 860,401 of JAUBOD010000057.1, read as the reverse complement.
CCTCATCTATCTGGGATACTGACCACATAAAGTCAGTGTTTAAAATAAAATGACTAAAATCACTGCTGAATAAGTAAGACACTGTGGTCTATGGATTCTGCCTCAGCCATGAAGAATGAAGATGTTTTGTAAAGTGCTAAATCCTGCCACACTCTTGAGTTATGGGTCACGAAAGAAGCAGAACACTTACCCTAGGGACACAAGCTATCCCACATGTAATATATTTTCCAAAAGTGCAATGTGCTCATAATTTCTGGATGTCTGTAAACTCAGAGTTATTGCTACTGCTATAGTTTGGTTCAGGATTTCTATCCAAACTCATAACATTTCTATGAAATCTCTCTCTCTCTTTTTCCCTCAGCAATTAGTGTGCAGGTTAAAAGGTTAATCAAACAAATAAACAGGCAAAATGGAAAACTCTTTCAACACCATAAAACCCATAAAACCCTCTTCAGTCACTTTTTTTTCCTGTGGCCAAGTGAAAACAGACACCTTCTGTCATGCTCTGAGGATCAAAAAAGGTTGGGTTATTAGGGATCCAACGCTGTGAATTCAGATTCTTATATTGAGTGTCTCACATGCACCAAACCCTACAAGATACCTCCTGCCTGCTTTCCTCATTTTTTTTTTAATGTGAAGGTCCAGGTTCCTTCATCCACTATCGTTCAGAGAATGCATACTTCCTCCAAGTCACATATATTCAAATTAATCTGAACTATTTAAAATTAATAGGTTATCTTAAACTAATTGTGATTCCATGTTCTGCCTTCTGAGTTAAAGACAACCAGTGTTATTGTCTCAGTAATTTCTTCAGTGGAGAAATTCCTATCCCTAGGCATATTTTGAACATGTTTTCCAGCCTCTGTGATTCTGTCACCAGGTGCCCTCTACTTGAACCAAAGGAGTCCATGACAAAAAGAAAAGTCCACCAGAATCCGTCTGGACAAGCAGCTGGTTGAGACTCAGTCTGGCCAAAGTCTTTCTCCCTGAGTAGGTGTCTGAGATCCTGGGTAGAACTTTTGCCCCTGCCCCATCATTGTCTCCTCTGAAAAAAAAAAATATTTGATAGCTATGCTTTCAGTGTTATATGTCTATGAAAGAATATTATTCTGCACAAAGCAGAACCAGACTTTAAGCACATTAAGAATGAAAAGCAAACAATTGAAGAAACAACAACAACAAAATAGAACTTCACTAATACTGGATCAGAGTATAAAAGAGGTGTCCGATATTGAATGGATGTCTTTTGTCAGCTAGAAATTTTTGCTCTCTTAGAGCAAATCATTCATTTGTAAGTAGTGCTGTAACACATGCATAGATGCTGTGTAAAAGTTGGAAACTATATAAGCTGGCAGTTATACACAGCCAGGCTGTAGCATCAAGTGAACACTGGATGAGTATTAATGTTTTGGCATGTAGATAGCTGCATCTGCACTAGCATACAAATATGGACAAAGGAACTTAATCATTTATGTTGCTAAACTGGTAGTATGGTGCCAGATATGTTCTTAGACCAAACCAGCTGACATTTTTCTGAACAATTCCTTTTTGCTATTTGGGAATAAGAATAAGACAGTGACTCTTTTTAGTAGGCCGTGGATGTGAGCATCTTCTTTTGGAGATTAAGAATATATCAGGCAAAGAGATAGAGAGAGAGAGAAAGTCCTTAGAGTCAAGAATTGGCCCTGGCAATGGTTAGTTTATTAGTGAAGGCATAGCCTAAAAGACCAGCATGAGCTGGTCCCTACTTAATAGGGTGGTATCATCAGAGTTTCATAAGAATTGGAAGTTTCAAAAAAAAGAGCAACTGAATGCTGTATGGATGATTCCCCTTAAAATCACTTTGGGAGAAATACTTCCATTTGCAATAAAAAGACTGTGAGACATTCATAGGTTTCTGGAAATTCCTTATGATAACAGGTGTTTCTTTACTAATCCCAAACTGAACAGAATCTCTCCTTCCTCCACATGAACTACTCCTACTGAAGTCAAGTGGTGGGAACTATTAGTGAAGGTTTGGTAAAGAAAACTTAAATCCTTTCATGATGAAATCACTTTGGCTATGTCCACCAGTACCCAGTCTCGTTCATTGACTCTTCAAGAGAGGAACACAGACTGCATTACAGACATTAACGCAAGTGAATTCAGGGTTGGGATTTTTGCTTTTTTTCCTACAATTCTTGTAGAAAGAACTAAGCAGTGGCTAAATATAAGATTTGATATTGGTATATTTTAACTTAGATTGTAACTTCTATTGGAATTGATGGCACTGGAAGTTGAAGGAAGAGGATTTGCGTTCACTGTACTAGCATCACCACTGTTACTAATTGTGGTAGTGGGAAATATATGGGATTGTGGGAGCTAATACTGGGAGAGAATCCTGTCATTAGGGTATAAAAGAGGAAGGGAAATAAAGGAACAAAGATTTAGACAAGGGGAAGGGGCTCCATGTCAACTAGTTTTTACCAACTAGAACGTAGGAGCTGATCCAGGCTGGTCCCCTTAGATTACAGTCAAGGAAGGAATAAAAATACGCCCAGATGGCAATATTTGGTTTGGCCTTCATCTGCTAGTCCAGGCTGATGTAGTCTCCCATAGTTCTGTCTTAGCTGCCAAATTCTGTAGCTTCAACTAGGAGATGTGCCCCAACTCTGCCCCGTCGTGCTCCAGCATGCATCACACCAACGCCTTCATGACTTCTTCTCATGCTGTTTTGCTTTTCCTAGGGAAAGATAGAAAGTGCTGTGCATACCTTTTGCTTGCAGGATCCCATACCTGAAAGCCACCACTTAAAGTTACTCAAAGCACAGTATGATTTTCATGAAAAAATGCACTCCAGATGCAGAGGCCTGTGACAGTGTTGGGGCAGAGTTGTCAGCTGCCTGTTGTTCCATTGCATACTGCAGCTTCCCCAGGTGCATCCCCCTTAGCTAAGGTGTGAGACCCTGCCGAATACCAGATCTCTTTGTTGCATATTATCGTGTTAGCTGAGCTGTCATGAAAGTTGCTGGTATATATGTAGAACACAGAGATTAATCCAATTAAACCTCCACTGACTTTTCCACATTCCTCATGTTGCAGCCTCCATCTCTTCACAAGTAGGTGTTAGAGCATGGATAAGATTAATCAAATGTTTATGGAGTGATAGCCACCAGAAAGAGTGACACGTGATGGGGAGAGATTGGTTGAAGGATTGATTAGCAGCTGAGCTTTAGCCTACCCTAACCGCTGGTGATCCTTCATTTTTCAATGCCAATTTTAGTTGTAAGGCATTAAGGTAAAAATAACTACAGTCCCCAAACTGAAGTTTACAGACAATGTAGATTTCATATTTTTTCCCTGATCTGGAGAAGACCCCTAGAGACAGTGTAAGGGTTATACAATATCAGCTAATACAAATAATGGCTTTTGTGGGAAAAAAAATCTGAGAATTAAAACTAACAAATATGCTCAGATTTAAATTTATGCAGTCACATAATGACACAGATGGTAAATTTTACTGATATATATTTTTCCCTGGTGGAGAACACACAGTTGCAATCCAGTATGACAGATTGTATCCTAGGCTAAAACTGTGTCAGACACGAAGCAATCATAAGATGCTATCACATAATTTGCACTGGGGCTGTCCTGAATCTTGCAAGTGTTCTTTGTTCACATGCATTGAGTTGTATTTCAAATGAGTTTTTCTTTTGTAATAAAATTCTTGCATTTCCAGCGATTTTCTATCCTTAATTTTGTTTTCATCAGTTTCAAACTATATTTGAAGAGATCTCATAATAATAATAATTATTATTACTAGATATATAACAACAATCATCATTAATATTATTGTATATTATGATGAAGAGGACTGGAGACTTCACTGAAAAATAAGACACTTTAGCTGCATCTTTGCTCCTGTTCACCTCCAAAGATTTTCCACCCTACTGGCCCTCTCCAGTGGGTTTCCAGCCCTGTCCCTTAACGGGACAGAACTTACAGATCCAACCTGGGGCTCTGCCTGATGTTCCAAATGGGATCTCTTTCTTTCCCACCTGCAGAACTCATTAAAAGTTGGAGGTAGAGCTGCACACCCAATGTGATCAGACCATGGCCTCCCAACTGCTTTTCCTTGAGTACTTTTTCTTTGAAATTGGTATTGCAGGTCTCACTTTACACAATTCAGTCTGTTACTGCTGCAAGTTCTTGGCACTCAGTGTAATGAGCTGGAATCACCATGGCGTAAGCTGTGAATGTACAGCAATAATAATAATAATACGGAAAGCTCAGTCTATTTTTACATGTCTCTACTTACTTTCTTTGTTCAATGGGACTGTTAGTTTAAAGAAAGGAAATTAAACCACAAGTGCTATAGCAGGCTGGAACAATTTTAAAAGGCCGAACATGGAATGACAACACGATAATAATGACAGTGCAATAATGTACTTTTATAAGATGGCTTTCATCCAAAGCTCTCAAAGTGCTTGACAAACTTTGTAAGCAGAGAGCAAACTGAAGGCCATGTGTTTTCAGGGATAAGGTACAGGTGGGTTGTAATGGATTTCTAGATGTTTTTGAATATTGGCTCATTTATTGCTTAAAGACTGATGGATGTTGTAAAAGAAAGAGGCTAACTGAACATTGTGATAAAATTTATGTGATTTTAGGAACTAGAACTGAAGGCCAAAGCTTTTAGGGATGAACATTTCTTATTTATTTTTGGAGGGCTGCTGGCACTGTGATTTGGCAGAAAAAAAAGGCTATCCTAACTTCAATTTTTGAGTTGTACTTAGATGAGTTCAGACAGGAAACTTTATCAAAACACTTAACAAATGAGTATTAACTAATTAGCTATTCAATTCAGAGGAATTTCTCAATTCAGAGGAGTTGTTCCTCTTATTGCTCGAAGTCCTTAAATAAAAATAGAACTCGATGTGTGGTGTTACTCAGAAAAGTTACAGGTCAGATGAAAGAATAAAATTATAAGGCCATTCTTCAAAAAGAGCTCAATCAAGAAGCTCATAATGGTCCCTCCTGGCTTTCTATAAATATATGAATCTATTTATTTATTTATTTACAAGAGGTTTGGGAAAGGTAGTGGTGCCAGGAGATTACATATATTTTTTATACATACACACACACACACACACACACACACAGGGATACCTAGTTTCTGTGATAAATTAAAAAGAAGGGAAAGAAAAAGCTGTTTTTTCCTGCAATACTTTGGATGGACAGATTTAATTCTGTATTTGTAAGTTTGCTATTATTATTATTTTGCTACTGATAGTTATCTATTGTATTCATCCTTTTTCCTGCAAGCACAAAAGCACAATCATTTCTTATAATTCTCAAAGCATTTGAACTGTCTATATTTTAATGTTATTTCTCTGCAAGTACAGCAGACTAAGAGACTAAAACCCTCCATTTCAAATGATGTGCTTTTCCCCACTATTCTTCCCATGTCCCTTCAGTGGGAGCCAGCCTGTAAAGAGAAAGATTTTAGAAAGAAAGATTTATTTATGTTATAACTATATGTTTGTGTTGTGTATTTAAAAGCTTCAAAAATATGTTAAAATGGGTGCATGCATGGGTGTATTTCTATGTGAGGGGAGATGTTTGAATCACCAAATCATTACTTTAAAAAAAAAATCTCTCTGTATATGCAGCTGAAAGATTTCCTTCCATGACCATCTAGCATCTTTCAAGCAGTGCAAGGTCATAATGAAACCTGTTTAAGGACAAGGTAGTTTAACTAAAACCTAGGACAGTGCTAACCTGGCTAGACAGATGCATGTGAATTTACAGGGCCTTGTGAGTAGAGTTCAGAGGGAGTTTTACCCGCTTAAAACCACCAGCTGGTGCAATGCACATAGAATCACAGAGCACATCTATGGTGCTCGGTTCTGTGTGTCAAGTTCGAGCTCTAACAAAGCTTAACCTGGTGTATGTCCAAGGTGATACTATTTTATCATCTCCTCTGCTGCTATGTGTACTTCTTCTCCCTCCTGCTGCATTGAAAAAGAGAAACTGAATTCACTGCTCCTGCTGCCACCAGTACCACAGTGGGAACAGAGGGAGCAACCACTGCTCTTGGAGAGATAGTCCAGGTTTACATGCCCTCATCCCTTGGGCATCATCATCAGCCAGTTTGTCTTTAATACAGATAAGGTGAACAGCAATATCTTGTTCATTCTTATGCATTTTGTTACCTTTATCAGTTTGTTACCTTTATCAGCTATAGTCAAGTTTCAATTTGGGCCACAATTTTATGCCTACACGGAACAGTTTTAGTGATTTCTCTCCTCTTTTTAACTTTTTCTTGTTTGTTTTTTTTCAACCCTTATGAATGGCCATCAGAATGAAAGACAATGGGGAAACAAATTAGTGGGGAGTGAGGGGGAAGGGTAGTGAAAAGAAATTTCTTCACTAGTTTTCCTCTCCCTCTAATTAAACACAGGTTACAATTTTCTTTGAGTTCAGTATATAGTATCCATTTAAAAATAATAATAATTGAAGAAACTATGCCTCATTTTGGCTCACAGAAGGCTTACAAGGAGTTGTTCCATAGCTTGAGGCAAAAGCTAGCCCAGATATTAGCTGAACCAAACAGGGCTGTCATTGCGAGCCAGTTTGCACCCCTGCGATGTTTAAAAGAAAGTTAAATTAATGCCAAAAGATGAAAGTGAGGGAGGTAACAGACTCATGCAAGAAAACACAGATTGCAGAGGAAGCCAGGCCTAAGTACCTATATTCAGTCATCTATCACAGGACCCAAGACAAATTTATATTCTGAGCTCTGAGGGAAAGCGATCAGTGGTTTATCTAACTTTCTTTCCATACTTGGTTATATGACCTTGACTTCAGGACAAGGGGAAGAAGGTCTTGTATTCAAAATCCTACTTGAGTCATCTCATTGTATCTGGCTTTCCTCTCTGACTCCACAAGGGAATATATTCTGGCTGCCTGAGTAAAAGATATGCTAACTCTTTATGCCTCTTTTGGGCATAGACTTCATGGCAACTGTGTAGGTTCATTATAGACTCTGAGATGTCCAGGTAGCAAGTCCGTAACCAGCAGAAATGCCTGGGAGAGGATCAGGGAAACCTGTTGGAAAGGGAAGCCACAACCAAACAGTCTGACAAATTCAAAGAGATGTCAGTAATGTGCAGTTGTGCAGGCCCTCTAGCTCAAAGAGACAGCAGTGGTGCAATATGTCAAGTGCATCGTCGAGTTTCAGCTCAGTGGAGAGCACAGCACATACACCTGGGAACTGGGGAACATCTGCTGAAAGAAGTGACTCGAAAAATAACCTTACAATGGCTTGGGAGAAACATCTGTGCAGTAAATGACATACCACCAGTAATGCAAAGATGGAGAGACAGAAGCTGGAGAAAGGACAAGAACCGTCTTGTGTTAATGACATAGGGAATTTGGTGACAGGACAAGGGGAATTTAGGTCAACACAAACTTATCAGGCTACACAACTCCTGGGAGTTGATGTAGCAGGTATCTAATTGGAAGAGCCTTACAGCTCCTTGACACAGGCCCATCTGAACAGAGAGATCTAAATTTCCCTGTTTTTTCCTACCTATCACTTTGGAACTTTGTGTGTTTTGTTCTCTATCTTGCATTAAATTTTGTTCATGTATCTTTCCTACTCTTCTTATATAACAACACTTTGTAAAGAATATATGTACCTTAAAATGGATGAATATTGCATCCTTTTAGATATGTAGAACATAAGACATGGAACGATATATTTTGCCCAAAAGAAAATAAGTTGATAAGATTATATAAAACATGCAAACCAAAATTAGAGTTTGGAGGGAGGGAAGAACCTCCAAACTCTTTCATATCTTGACTCTAATTCTGATTTTATCTATTATTTTGGACTACTTTGTTACACAGGCCAAGGAAATATTCAAATTAAATATCCTCTTACTAGATGCATTCACATATACACACACACACACACACACACACAGACACACACACACACACACACACACACACACACACCCCAAACTTAGAGAGCTACCAGGTGAAATTTCTCAGTTTATGCATTTGAAGAGTCAGTCTAGATGTCAACTTTGGCTTCAGGTGGCACAGACCTTGCCTTTTCAAGAGTTTATATGATGAACAAAATCATTATATCTAACTTTATATATAAGGCATTATATAAAACATGCAAACCATTATAGAAGCCCTTTGTCCAGATTGGCATAGGCAGTTAATAGAAAAGATAAGGAAAGAATGTACAAATTCTAGGTGCCTCTTCTGTAGCTCCTCCACATTACCTCCATGCATGCATAGACATCCTGCCTTTTAGGGCTTGCCACTACACATGGACTAGGACAGTTGCTGGTAGAGTCAGAGAGGGAAATAAACTTAAAGAATTGACACCGAGTAATGAGAACAGATCTGAAATACAGGAATGATATAAATGTGAAAGGGAAATATCATTATGCAATAAAGATAAGTGGATAATGAGATCTGGGAAAACTGGAGGCTTGCAGGTGTAACAGAATAATTGCTCTGTACTCGCTGTCTTTCACCCAGACATCCTCTCTTGGATAGTGTTAGACCATGGATCTTGGATTTTGTATACCTCTACATCTGATTTAAGATGGCAGATTAATTGCCCCATTCTTCTGACCTCTTATCAACAAGAATTACTAAGAGACAGAGAAAAGTCAAATAATTCTACAAGAATTTTGACAGCACTGTGTTTCTACAAGTGAACAGATGCATTATACTTAAGGAGAGATCTTTCACCTGCAGAGGGAGAACCTGAATTCAATGAAGAGGAAAAATAGGACAGAAGGAATAAAACAAAATGAACCGGCTACCAAAGACGTCTGTCACTCACCACAGTGGCATGAGAAGGAGACTAAAGTCAAGAAGTCAAAAGTCCTTTTTGTTTGTTTCTGTTTTTCTTTTTTCTTTCTTTCCTCTTGATCAACTGATTACGGCTTCAATGACCTTAACATTAATTTACCAGCATTAAAGAAATGCATGTATGAAGCAAAGCCATTTGATTTACAAGACAGTGGGAAAATACTATTTGAAAAAATAATAAAAAGATATAACCAGAATGATTTTTTTTTTCTCTTGAGTGTCCCCACAGCAAACATTTTACGGCAGCATGTGAGCTATTAATGCCAATGCATATAACTGGTGAATTAGGAGGCAATGGTTCAGGCAGTACATCTGGGGTTGGTGCACTAGTCGTATTTGTGGCTATCAATAGGAAAACGGTTTCAGTAATCTCTCTGATCCTCTATTATCTTTGATGCATTTTCATCATGGTAACTCTCCTTTATTCATTATTTCTCACTGTCTTTATTCATGAATAAACTTAAAATTCAATGCACTTTTTTGGAAGAAGACCTTTATTTCCCCATCAACCCCTCAGGATTTCTGTGCATGTTCTACTTTTCACTAGAATAACAGAATTATACCTCCTGTTATCATATGACTGACTTCATATCATCTATACTCTGTCTCTTTAAGACAATGGAAATCTTTCAGAATTTGTCTATACAATTATGTGGTCTCACCATCATTTTCACATCAAGACCTTAGCTGACTGTCTTTATTATGTTCATGCCTTTTGATGACCATTTCTTAAGCAAGCCAAATTCTCTCTACCCATAGCTGATGCCAAAATTTTCTCCAGGATCCACTCCAGCTGATGTTGATTATCTTCTCCTACCCAAAAGAGGTATCCCAACACTGTACCTTGAGGATTTTAACTCTTGACATCTTCCATACACCCTCAGAACTAATTACTAGTAATGTTTACAGTGCTAAATAATGGTACAAAATAACACCACCACACAGAGCTGCAGTACACTCTTCTCACTACTTTGCATCCTTTGTGTTCAAAATAACACTAATAAAATTTATAATTGTCATAAGATCACAAAAGCATCATTAGGATGTGAGAGAAACCACAGCCTAAGTCTGGCCTCCTCAGGAAAGAAAAAAGTAGGCATTCTTTCACTAGGATGGATTTCATATGGTTTACGTGCATAGGAAAAGGTTTGGATCTTGTGAAATAAAGGGATTTTGGCTGTGTACCAGCATGCTTCCGACAAGATCTCATCCAAAATGAACCATGACCATGTCTCCCCTTGATTCCTCCATAAAGCATGTAGCAACCTGTGTCTACGCCACAGGAAAAGCTGTTTGAACAGAGCATCCTCGGGACTTGACACTGAATGCGATACCACACTAGAGAGTCTATGTAGTACTTTCCGTTTGTGACTCTGTTTATCATCCTACAAGTCTTGATTATTCTAATGACATTGGGCCTCCGTGGAAACATATTGTTTATACCCCCAAGGAGTTTGCTGCACACACAAATATTCTCAATCTACTGTATAAACAAATGTGTTATTCAGCAGACAGCTGCAGTTCTGCTGCTGATAACTGGCAAAGAGACTGAAAACAACATAGCAAATATAACCACCACCTCTAAGTAGTCTGCAGACAAGTATGGAGAGATGTTGTCTGCCATTTCAGCAACCTCTGGAGCGTGCACTGCTATATACTTTAGTGTCCCACAGAGATTTTAGCTTAAATCTTGACTCTGAACCCTGAATCAAAGACTTTATTTTCCCCTACTGTAGAAAATGTGTGATCATGGTTAAATAATAATAATAAAAATAAAGCCAGTTTGCATATCCACAACTTTGTGGATACGTTGAACCCACATAGTCCTCTGTTTAAAACATGTAAGTTCAATCATTTGGCGACCTCAGACCTTTTCACCTTTCAAGTGAAAAGAAGTACTTTTTCACTTGAAAATCATCTTGTGGTACAATCATCTGAAATCATCTTGTGGTACAAGGAAATAAGAATCAGGACAAAGCTCACCCAAACATCTAAGTGTGGGAATCAATGAGATATGGCGAGTGCATATTGACCCTTGGTTTCTGATTCTTCTCAGTGCAATGTGACCATTTAGAACTTCCTTTGAATTGTCCTGCAAACACAAATATAGATTTCTTTCCTTCCATCTTTTAGGCAAGATAGGTGGAATTTTGGGGATACATCAAGACAATGAAATTACAAAAGTAAAATAGCTCATTGTGTCATTCTAGTCATAAAATTAGAGATACAGTCAGCTTGTTTTAACCAATGAAAAACTTAAACTATTCTGGCATTGTTTTTTTTTCTCTTTTTCCTCTCATACATTACTTCTCTGAGATGTGGATCAATCCTTCTCTAAATGAAGAGCACCTGACAACAGATAAGGTGATCAGAAGGAGCAGCTTGCAAAATTGATTGTCATTTCTATACTTCCTTTTTTGCAGATACAGACCCAAAATATTTACAAAGAAGACTCCATAAACAAGAAAAAGATATTTACAAATAAATAAATAATAATAGAATTAAATAAACTGTTCAACTAGCCCCATTCATCATCTTTGCACTCTGTTTGTACCACTAGATAAGCAAAGGGGAACTAGCAATACCTAGCAAAGAGCTACTTCCTTGCCTTGCCAACACTTTTATATACTAATTAGTGAAATAACCATTTCTGTGGTCCCAAGCAGTCTGCCCTCCTAGGCACCTGTTTGGCTTTCTCTGGATCTAGAGCTCACTATGAAAATACCCAGAAAAGAGCCACACAATTATACTAAGATTCTGGTAATGCCAGGTACACAGCAGTGATAGAGCTGAAATCTCAGTGCCTTTTTAGTTCTCTGAAGCACTCAGATGTTTCAAAGAGGACAGAATTGGTATAGGAGAGGTTCTTAGAAACA
>JAUBOD010000057.1:819500-834467 GCA_032353885.1 Nothura maculosa | reverse complement strand
AAAAAAAAAGGGGGAATTTTTCACATTGTCTCCACATAATCAACACACTCCTCCTACAATCAAGATCTACAATTCCATCTGCAAGTTTTTGAGTGTAATTATGGTTTACAGCCTTAGTGCAGTCACCTCTCTTCCTCCAAAAATTTCAAACCTCCCACCACTTCTAAGGCAGGTTCAAAATAGCAAGGCTTTTTATTCTTTGTTTTTGAATTTTTTCTGGACCTATCTTGTAAAAAAATCTTTGCTAAAATCTAGTAATGTTGGAAACTATTCAAAACTCCTTGACATGAAACCTAGTGGGATTATGCTTTTGATTGAATTTTATGCTGAGGTTACATCTTAGGTTTGTACATCTTAAATCCTGGCCCAGAACAGTTGGATTTCATTCCGAAATACCAATAATTTTCTCAGCTTTAAACATGCTACCCTAAACTATAATGCTAGAATACGCAGCAACCATGTGTTCTCACACTTCTATGTGTTTGCATCTGAGGTCTAGTTTCACCTAGACTCTTTAAATTCAGTTATAAGAAATAGACACTTTTGTGATTTATCTGACTGCAGTTATTTATTTCAGAATGGAGCATGACCCAGTAAGATCTAGAAATATAGACATCCACACTGATTATACTTGTAGTAAGAGAAATTGAGACATCTGTGCTAGAGATATCTACTCTATTAAATCAGATGCATCATATTTTGTGTTGCAGAGATTGTAGGTGAGAATCCTCTTCTCCAATATCTACATGGTAAACATATACATTTGATTAGATGCTTTATCTATAAAGATCCAAAGGCTGCAATGCTTCAAATAAGTGTTTTTGAATTCACAGATAGCAGAAAATGCAGCTCGAACCTAGAGCTCCTATACGAAAATAGGTTTCACTTACCTGTATATGGACCTGCTCCCTTTATTTTTTTTTATTATGATGTCAAATTGAATTTTTGGTAAATGGACTATGATCCTAAAGAGATGGAAGCTGCAAAAATATAACACAGATGAATGCAAGTCTGTCCTTGTCAGGCCGAATAAAGAAAATACATGGATGGACATTGGGAGAGAGATAGAGAGTTATAAGGAAAAAGTGACAAAAAAAGAAAACTTTTTTTTTTTGTCACAAGATGTATCATTCATCATAAAAGGCTGCCCATGCATACCGATCTCATCAGAAATATGTCAGTTGTAGCCTTGCTCCTCCCAGTATTCAAGCAGTAATTCACACTAGACACGAGGGAAACATTCTCTCTGCAGAAGACTGCATGTACATCTGTTAATGGTGATATAGGAAAGTCAACAGTATGTCTAACACATCTTCCTAGTCTACTGAAGTCTCATACTGTTTCAGCAATCTAAAAGTCATGTACACATCTAAGTGTTTTCTACAGTAGGAGGTCCTAAGAAATAGAAGGATATTCCTGAAATGAGATTCATCTTGCCTATCTCAGACAAAAGGAAGAATTGCCTCACCAAATTTTATTAAAAATAAATTTCTTAAATCAAAAGTATTATTTTAGAAGAAAATCATTGCACAAAACCAAAACAAACACACATACAAAACTCTGAACCCAAACAAAGCTTGTGCATGTCTATCATATTTAAACTCCTGTGGCATTCAGTTTGCCCTCTTACTTCTGTGAGTTTCTCTTTTAGACTGTGGAAATGTTTACTCTCCTTTTCCTGGGTTTTGACATGGTCCACAGAACAGGGACAGCTCACCAGTACGCAGGAGATGAGGCACCCAGCTCTCATCTTGCTACTACAATGACCTTTAAAATCATATGGCGACCTCTCTTGAAGGTAACCTCTGCAACCATTAACACCTTTAATTAACTCCATGATTCAGCTAAGTAACCAAACAAGCAATTTCACTTGGGACTCAGAAATTTAGTTTCAACCCCCACCATTACCTTGTGCAGCTTCATTTTATGCACTGGAGATTTCTTTGATTTAGAAGATGGTGTTTTATAACTAACTTACCAGAGGATGACCTATGACCCTGTCCAGTCTGGTGTAGTTTAATATCTTTTCCTGATCTTAACTGCTGTTTCAATGTCTGCAGGAACTCTATGTCCCCAAGACAAAATAAAAGAAGAATTCTCACTGGTTATAATTATCAAAGACATTAAATGTTCTACATCAGTGTGCAAGGGTGTAGGAAAAATAACATAAAATATCTACAAGAACAGAATCACAGAATGTTCAGGTTTGGAAGGGACCTCTAGAGATCATCTAGTCCAACCTTCCCGCTCCAGCGGGCACACCTAGAGCAGTGGCACAGGGTGGCATCCAGGTGGGTTTTGAAGACCTCCAGAGAAGGAGATTCCACAACCTCCCTAGGCAGCCTGTTCCACTGCTCTGTCACCCTCACAGTAAAGAAATTCCCCCTCACCTGTAGGTGGAACCTCCTGTGCTTCAGCTTACACCCATTACCCCTTGTCCTATCATTGGCCACCACCAAAAAAAGCTTGGCCCCCTCTCCCCTACAGTCCCCCTTCATGTATTTATACATGTTAATAAGATCCTCAGAGACAAGAGGGCACACTGCTGGCTCATGGTTAACTTATTGTCCACCAGGATTCCCAGGTCCTTCTTCCCTCTCTGCAGAGCTGCTCTCCAGCAGGTCTATCTTTAATCTGTATTGATACCTGGGGTTATGGGTTATTCCTCCCCAGGTGCAGGACTCTGCATTTGTCCTTATTGAACCTCATGAGGTTCCTGTCTGCCCAGGATGGTTTACTTCCTCAATTGAATATAAAATAAAAGTAGGTAGTTTGCAATAAACTTATAGCTTTTTGGTGATGAATTTGAGGCATGGTGACCCAGGCTTTTTGTGTTTTATATGATCCAGTTCAGAACTATCAAAAAAGAAAAGAAGGAACATGTATATACTAGTACTCCATTTTCATTTGTGTATTATTTTCTTCTAGATCTTACCAGAAAGTGAATATAAGCCTTCATGATTTGAAGTTACTAATGAAGTTTTCCTTGTTTTTTTCCAACTAATTTTCCCATTTCATTGTGATCTCTTGCCTTAATGCATAAAAATAATTTAAATGTCTTGCACTTGAAAGCTTCCCTTGTGCTTCACTTTTTCATTTTTTTAATAGCAGCTTTTTTTTAACAGCATTAAACTGAAAGCTTGCTGGTGCATATTGGATAATACAGAGATTATCCTCAAATTCCAAGTCAAAGAAGGAGATCCAAGTGATATAAAGACTGATATTTAAAAGGAGAAACTCAAGGAAAGAGTCCCTTTAATACACAAACTGTTTGAACAGGACTGGAACCAGAACACTTTAGTGGCTTACATGGACCTGTTAAATATCACTTTTGTAGCACTTAGATGAATAAAAGAGTATATAATAATTATAACCTGATAGGTTAATTTGCATTCATATAACGCACCTTTTATAGTTAGTTCAGTATCTGAATCTTATATTTTTCCCCCTTTGTCTCAAATTATTCAGAAATTTTACTGATTAAAATATTAAATTTGCCAAAAGTTTTAAAGTTTGATCAACGTTAAAGTTTTTTTTATATACTTTCATTTATTTTTTAGAAAATTATCTCATGGATGCAAGCTTTCTAAAATTGAATTGAAAATCTGATAATATTTTATCATTGCCATTAACTCTGAATGACTTAAGTAATTTATTCAAACTTACTCTTGTTCCAATTTGTCAAAGGTTTCACATGATGCTTTAGGTGGTTTTACAAAAATAAAATGTTCTGTTTCTACAAAGTGCAGGAAAAAGTGCACCAGTTTTTGAAAACTTGGAGAAAATTAAAATAACATGTCAAAGTTTGTTTTTAACTAAAAATGCATGTGGTTTCTGCATGGTTGATAAGATATCATATAGCAGTGTTGCTTTTTGCATGTGAGAAAATGTTACTATGACTCCAATGTTCCACCAAATAATCACAATGAAGGGATGGTTAATACATGTCTTTGTATACACAAGGGACATATGAAATACATATATTCCCTTTCTTGATCTGATCTCTAACCGGTTTATAAAGCTACAGTAATATATGGATAAAGTAAGAATAGTTTTGATGACAACGATGACACCAGTAACAACAGTAACTGCTATGTAAAAAAAAATAAGTCTCTCTCTCTATATCTTAAAGCTACTGTGGTTTTTACTTCATTTTTTGGTCCTTTCCTCTTTCAAGGTATGAGATAAATCTGATTAGTATCTTTCTGAATTTGAAGTTGCAGTGAATCTGCTTCGGTTTTCTATGTGAACTAACTGCTGTAGTTTTCTATGTGAACTAACATTACATAGAACACCATCAGTATGTTATTGCATTGAAATTTTCAGAAAGCTTCAGAAAAAAAAATCATTTCTGACGAAGGAAATAAAATTTCGATACTGCTTTGAACATCAAATTTGGTTCAGTAGGCTATATCTTGCATGAGAAAAACACAAAGTCATGTTAATTCACTGATTTCAAAAGACTTGGCAGCTTAAGAAAATCTCTAGACTGGCAATTTTTTTAAATACAGTGGAAAGCTGCATAATTGTACTCTGAATTATATAAAGTTGAGTGCTCCTTGTGATTAATTTTCTTGTGTTAACTGAAAATTTATGATCACAGGATCTAAACCAAAGGCTATTCCATGCAAAAGGGAATCTTTCTGTTAATCTCAAATTTCAGACATCTAAATTGGTACTGTAGATTGTGAAAGCTCTTCTTTGAAGAGTGTTTTTCTAGGAAATTGATTTATTCTTCCCTTTCATTAAATGCGATCTTAAAATCAGAGTGGTGGCTTCAGATCTCCCTCCACACCCAAATTTCAGGGAGCCAAAATCTGTAGCCGAAGTCTTGTCCTCATTAACAAGAGGAATTTTTGCTACTGGACTTGAATGAAATTAAGATTTCACTCTAAAAAACCTAAGACTTAGGACTTATCTCTTGGATCAAACAAGAACACTAGCCTTAAACATTTATCTTTGATGAGGAAGTGCAGTTTCAAGTCAGTTTGGACTTTGAAATCTGTGATTCAGACTCATTTCAAAGATGGGTTCACATGATTCAGTAGGCTTTGTAATCTGTGAATTTCATGCTTTAAAAAAAATAGCTAGAAGCAGAATTAGTATGTACAGAATAATAACAGTCCAGTTCAATTGCTACTTAGTTCAGAGTGGTTGCTTTGAGAGCTTGTTGGAAAGGGAAAAAATGTGATGAGAAGAAATATTTACTGTGCAAACTTTGCATGCCAATAAAAAAATTATAGAGAGACTATTGTTAGACTTGACTCTGTAATTATAATTGAAGCATAAAGATGATCAAACACAAGAACATTTACAGTTAATCTTTCTGACATTGCTTGATTTTTCCTATGAACCATAGAATAGAAGAATCAAACAAAATTATATCATAAGAGCCTAAACCCTAGGTAGTGCAAATCAACTTAGCTCCTTCACTTTAAACAATCACTTCATTTTTCACCAGCTGATCATTTAATATTATATATTCTTGTTACATTTTGAATTGGCTTTTCTGGAGGGAACTTTGTAAGCTTGATGCCACCAGCAGCTAGCAAAGAACTTTCTATTCAATAGAATGTGTTTTTAACCATCTGGATTATTTCTTCTTATAAATTAAATGAGGAATTTGTAAGTCTTTTTTTAAATATGATAAAACATTTTGTCATTTAGAGCACATTTATAATTTTGCAAATAAAAATACTGGAAAAAATCACTTGTGTTAGTTTATTTGCTTTTTGCTCATGTTATGTGTTGTATGATGTTCTCCAGAGTAAGAAGTAAATGGAAATAAATTACTGTTATTTTTGTTATAGTATTATTATTATTAATACACTGAAAAAACTGAAATAGCGCTTACAGGCCCCTGGTGAGACTAGTACTTTGGAATGATAAATGTACAAATAGATGCATCCTCACCTCATTGTTATCATCCAAAAGCATATTATCTAGTCTGTCTTAAAATCACCATTTGGTTCTGCCAGGAAACTTCATATTTCTCTTAATGTGAGAGAAGTGACACTTTATAAGTACTTTTGTGGGAATCAGGGGCCTAAGAGGAGCTTAGATGAGATATCTGACCTTTAGCAGGCTAATGCTGAGTCAGATGACTACCCAAATCACTTCATCATGTCAGAAAGTGTGACCTAAAAATTCAGAAAAAAAAGTGTGAAAGGTGTTCAGTGGTGTGCAGAGGCAGTAAGATGCATTTGCAAATAGTTCTTATGTGTCCATGCCCATTTTGACTTCAGAAATATTTGTGGACATCTAGAGTTCTACAGAAAGATTTCCTTCTCTGCATTGATTAGGCTAGATTATGAACAGCAGAAGTAGTTTTCCTCTTTCTTTCAGTGCCTGAATCTCAGTCCCAATATTAAACTTATAAATCAGCGTGTGGCAAGGTAAGCAAATAAGTGAACAAATTGTGAATACTCTTGTTCTTCTGTGAATGGAGATTTGCAGTGTAAAACCCATTACTCCCCCAAAAACTCTCTTTGTGAAACTATTTATTGAACTTTTTTTTAACTCAATAGTTGCTGGGAACGTGATTGAATGATAGTAAAAGCTGATTTTGCAATTTTCATAGGGCTCCAGATGTAATCAATAACCCTTATATAAAGATGTCATTATTCTTCTTGTCAATTTGTATTTGCACATTTCAATTCCTTTACTTTGCTCACTGAGAGTCCATTCCTTACTAGTATATGTTCATTTCTTCTGCATAAACATAAGACTTTATTCTGATCTCATGGTGCTTGAAAGATGAATCAAATTAATGTTTCCAGCATTCATAGGAAACTGATTAGTTGTAAGGTAACACACTGCCATTGTGATTAAGAATCCCTAGGGGATGCTGGACATCATTGGCCATGAGGAAAAAATCAAAGCTACTTTTAGTATCTACAGATGGGGCCACCTTCTGCTTTCAGCAATTGGCCTAAATCAGGATTATCTCCATTGATTCCCATGGTGTTCATCAAGATTTATACCAGTGCAACAAAAATGAGATTATGACCCTTTGAAATTTCACTAGATCAGGTCTATTCCAAGGGAAAAAAGTCTACCAACAGCTCCCAGATACCACTGACATTATTATGGTGTTTAAAATTGCTTCATTTTACTGCAGTCACCTATGTTGATGTTAGATACTGAGTGCTCCTTTAGGATTTTGGAGTAGAGTGCAAGCAGCTGTGATTTCTGACTCAGACCAGGTAGAGAAATTCTGCCAGCTGAATGACTGGCTTCATTCATTACACTACAGGTATTGCAAAAAATAGTGGTTTTATTATTCGATGAAAAGGCTTGTGGCTTCTGCATTTTCTGCATTTCCTAATATAGTCATTCATTAGCTCTTATGGTCACATACTCAGCCACCAAGCAGTGAAAAAAGAAAAAAAAAGGAGTTCTGGAGAACTTGAAAATGTTTCCTTACATTTTTGTTGCTCCTGGACCAGACAGCACTCCCTGATGCCATGCCTGCAATAGTAAATAAAACAAGCTTGAGCAGCACCATGTGATAATCCCTACTGCTTAATTCTTCACTCTCTGGCACAGTCTTGGATGGTGCCCAAATAGAACCATTTCAGACATTGCCTGGTAATGGTTTGGAAGCAGCTCCTAGGAAAGATTTGAGAATAGCTCATGCCAGGGATTTTCCAATAGACAAGTTGAAGGCACCCAGCCTGTTTAAGTAGGAAAAGGAATGTGGCCACATGGTGCACATCTGTGATGTACATCAAGATGGTCCTTGTCCCATTCGTTTAGTCATTTAAGCATAGCTTGAGTTGAACAGCATCAACTCAGCCGGGAAACAGAGTTAAAATTTGCAGTTGCTGTCTTTGACCATGCCATGCAGGTGCTCTCTAGATGAGCTGTTGGAGATAGTCCTCGCTGTGAAAAGCTTTCTCACCAAGCAGAGAGAACCATGATTAAACGTCACTCTTCTTATTATCAAGCAGCAATCAGTGGAAGGGGGAAGGAAGTGAACTCTCAGTCTTCCTGCCCAAGGACTTCTTAATCACTCTGGATTCCAGGGATTTTTGTTTCCTCTGCCCATGGAAAAAAAAAAAAATATTGTCATTACTGTTACTGACATTTTAATTGCTGTTAGTATCTTAATTTGTTTCATATTCAGAAGAAAAACATAGTGCCAATGGATGACTACTGAAGCACACAAGGGTTATATTGCCCAGCTTCTAACTGTAGCAAGATCAATAGCATTAAGTTAGTTACTTGGATCCTTTCTGAAGTCTGTTCCTCTGCTTTTAGGCTGCCATCCTCCCTTCATCTTTTTCCTGTGACATTTAGGTCCTCACCCAAGAAAGGTAATGCGGTTTCTTTAAGAAAATACTTATAGTAATAAAAAAAGACTTTAACAGCAAAAACTAATAATTGCTAAGGAGCCAATTAAATTCTGAAAGCGAGATGAAACCCTTCTTATTTCCCCTGGTGATTTTATGCTTTAAACTCGCTTCCGTGTGGAGGGGGGAAAAGGAAAAAAAAAAGGGGGAGAGAGAGAGAAAGAGAGAGAGAGAGAGAAAATATAATTTCAGAAGCTGACAGAACTCATTGTTCGAGAAATTTTAAATTCAAAAAAGTTAATAAAGCCCAACTATAAGATGAAGGGAATTTGCATTTCACAGATTAACAACATGTACAGCAAGAAAGGCGATCCGCCTTGCCCCAGGTGATAATTTAAGAAACCTTTGCATATTTTATTTAAAACTGGGCCCAGTTTGGCTGGGTAATAAAACAGACAGATAATGATTAGAAGGTCGGGCCTTCAGGGCACACAGCTTGGGCCCTAGCAAATACCAAACAATGATCCCACAAGCCTGGCTTGCTGAAGATTAGTCTAATTGCCTGCTGATGTTTTTTTTTTCCTTTTTTTTCCTGGAGTTTTTTTTTTTCTCCTTCTCCTTGAAACGCTAAACAGGGTGGCAGTTTGGTATTTGCATGTTTTTGCTTTTCATTTCAGAAATGTACACACAAATACATACACAAGTGAATATGCACACTTACACACACACACACACAGAGACAAATGCAATCTATTTTAAACCAGCACCTGCTCTTCTTTTCTTCAGCTGGAGTGCAATGAGCAAAAAAGTTTCCTTTCCCTAGTTTTCATTGCTATCTAAATCAGTTTTTTAACCACTCAGTAAATGAGCAAACATTTAACATGTTAAAGCCTCAACATGATTTTTAATGCCTGAAAAGTTTTAGTATATTTCTCTATATATTTTGATGTTTGTAAATTCTATAATTGTGAATTGATGTGCTATGTGTAAATCTATGTATCTTATGGCAAGGATCTTCTCTTTTACATATATATATATTTGTGTCTTTATATATATATACACAGATATATATGAAAGACAACATAGATTTTGCTCACTTATATGTGTAGATAAATATCCTGTGTGCAACTACATAAACTGAACAGTTTCAGAGAATAGATCTATTCACTAAGCAGATTGGCTTAAAATGGCATGAATATACTATGGATGTTGCAATTTTAAGCTGCCTGCAATGAGACAAAGTGATATATGTCATTTTCAAAAGTTATTGCCATTGTATTTAGTAAGTGATTGTTTAGAAATGTATTCCTAAATACGTACATGAATACATTTGGTTGTAAGTATTTATGATCTCTCACATTTCTGAGGACTCCAATTAAGACCTAGCAGAAAGATCTAAGTCTTCTGTCCCAAGCATTTTCCAAACTGAAATGCAAGTGGAGAAGTCAAATATTGCTAGCAAACGAGGCAACTAAATTATCTGGTTTCCCATCTCCATGTTCATACCTTTTTTTGCTCTGTGTTTTTTAAAATTTGGATTACTATTTATAGATCCATGGCTAAAAAACAGATATGCTAATATAATTGCATGTGATGTTGTAGATTTACTCAAGAGCTCCATTTCAAGAAGAACTCAAATCTCATACAAACTGTGAATGTTCTTTTTTTTTCCTCCTGAATCCCACACAAAAGGATTTATACCACTAACATCTGTATCCATGCACCACTTATCTCTCAGGGCCAGTGGAGGCCTGTTGGGGTTCAGAAGCGGAGGCAGTTCCCCAAATTATTGCTCATGTATTTACAAATATGTCTGGACTCCAGGACTATGAAATAATGATATTTCTACCCTTGTTGTCTCATTTCTTTCCTCCAGGATTTGGCCCTATTAATTCAGCAGTACTTCAGTACTACAGCAGCCATGTGAAGAAACATAGCATGGACCTGAATTCTGACTAGTCTGGGAGACCTTTCTCATGTTTTTTGCCATGCTAATCTCTATGGGCCACCTAATTTCTGCTTCTGTTACACTTATGCATGTGTGCATCTCTGTGTATGTGTGCTTGCATACTCACACACCTGCATTTATAATGTGTAGTTGAATTTTTTTCTCAGACTTATATGATAGCATATAATTCTAAGGAAAATACAGTAGAAAAAGACAAGAACAAGACCAAAGCCTTTTGAGATTTTCGACGGTTTTATGCTTGTAATTATGATAGAAGAAATACATTTCCATGTAAATATATATGCATGTGTGTATGTGTGTGTGTGTGTATGTATATATGTATATCTATATATGTGTATGTATACACACCTGAACATATCTATGGATAAATATGTGTTTAATGCCTTATTGAAATCAATGATGAAACTTTTGCTGACATCAGCAGAGGTGATATTTTATATTGTGTCTACAGCAGAGACCTGCAACACTTTTCATCTCTGACAGGTATGTGCTGCTTCCAACTGAAGTTAACACAGAACTTTCAGGACGGATGCTGCTCTCTTGATGGGTCTTATCAGTCATTAGCATTAAACTATGGCCCAAGGGTAAGAACAGCTACGGAGTCCACAACAGTGCCCAGAGCTTAGTGATATTGTCCTTGAAGGCAGAAGGTATTTGCTTTACAGTCCTTTTGCTAGTTAACAACTATTTAGTTAACAACTTATTACCTTCTTCCTTACCTCAAAGAAAGGTTATTTCAGTTGCATTCAGTTTTGTTAAATAATACACCATCAATACTACATGGATTAGGAGTCAAATGAGCATATTTCTTGAGGAAGCTTTTCACATTTGGGAAGGGAACCAACCAGGCCTTTGCAGAGAAATGGCTGTTGTGAGGAGTGAGTGGGAAGACATGTGATATGATGAAGCTGGACATCTGATACGGAAGGTGTTCCCATGTATGTGGACTCTTGCCATCTGTCGTCAGCCTGGACATCAACTTAGCACAATGTGTACGTGTCTTAAATGAAGCAAGTTGCTTTACAGAGCTGAAGCTTTAAACAGATGAGCACCAAATATACGGTCACCCTCTTTGGCAGATACACCTAGTGTAATGTACATATATCATGTTTTGCATCAAGCCTAAAAATAGTAAATATACATGACTCTGGATAGCCTTCTTTGCCCCCCTTCTCTGCTACTGCTCCCATTCACATACCTCACTAAGTCCAGTGCTGGCAGGCAGTGAGCATTGTTATTTGATCTGAAGAATAAAAGTCAAAAGACATGGATCCTCACCTCACTGCTTTTTTAGGGAATATTACTTAACATTTCCATAGTTAAAGATTCTTGGAAGAGGTATGGTTTTCTCAGAATGATCCCCAAAAATATTCTGTCTGCACAAGATGATGGCAGTAGTACAAGATGGGATAATTTCTGGGATATCTGCTCTTTCTAAAGAGAATTCCTACAGAAACAATTCATGACATTTCTGCTTGCACGAATCCAGAGTAAATCCCTCTGCTGTATTACATCATCAACCCAAGCCTCTTCCTGACTGAGATGTTAACAGTGACTCTTTAGGCTGAGGATGCTGATGTTGACAAATAATCTTATGACCCATTGCAAGGTCTGAATAAATTAAGAAAGGAAGGATATGAGATAGGATTGATCTCTTCTTACTTTAACCAGCTACAGGTCAGATGATACTTTATTTAAACTAGCCATCTAAACCACCTGCACAATCGACTTACAGAGGAAGGAACTAGAGAGATTCTTCTCATACTAAGGAAGGATGAGTCAGACCTTGCAGTGACTTATCTCTCTCTGCTAGAGATCAGAGACAGATCAGCATAGATGAGACTAAAATTTGGGGAATTCATTCATGGGCATTTTTTTCTCTTTTTTTTTTTCCTGAATAATATTTGTCAAGGATATTCAACAATTCTCTTGTCTTCACACTTCTAAAGGCAGAATGATTACAGTCCTATTGTGAAATCTTGGAGAATATTATGGTGCTTTCTGGAAAAGAGGGAGTGTGAAAAGATTATCAAACGTTAAAATAATTTCTATTGCTTAAGGGATAGGTGTTTGGAAGCTGGAGGAGGATTTTAAATTTAAAAAAAAAGAAAAAAAAAGAGAAAAAAGAAAAAGAAATGCAAAGAAAAAAATGGAAAAGACAAAAGAAAAGAGAAATATGGGCAATGATTTTAGAAGTCTCTTTCTTTCCATTTTGTGTTTCTCCTCTCAGATGGCAACTTGGCCTGTCAGTTTTGTGTCACTGCTTTTTTATGCCATAAATGTCATTTGGAGTGACAACACTAGGAAAAGGTCAGGGCTATTACTGAACAAGCTTACCCCCTGGAGCCTAATACAGTCAAGACACTGTGATTCAACTGCTGGGAGTGGCTGGAGAGAAGGCAGCAGGAAGAAATATTTAGGTATTTTTCAGTACTGGTCCATGGAAATCATACCTTGGGGCTCCAAAAGGGACAAAGCCAAGAGCAGCTTTATACTTCTGAGTCAGGTAATGTATTCAGAGGAATTAACAGCAGGTTCTAGGATTTGAAGAGGGAAGCAGAGCTGCCTGTTTCTTTTTATTAGTGCATAGATGCTAAATACTGCTCAGAGAATGAAGTTTGATCAATAAATCATACCCTGGCTGTTTACTGTTCTGCATTGGCCTTCTTGCCTGAAAAGGACCATGTGCTTGTCTTTTTTTATGCCTTTTTCTCCTAGAGAAAAAAGTAACTTCAGTTGATAGGAAAATAAAGGAAATAGGAGAAATAGATCTAGCTAGATGCTAATTCCTGTCATCTGTGGTTTATGTACATGCATTTTGCATGTAGGTGATTCCTGCAAAGACAACAAATTGTCTTAATAGTAAAATGAAAAAGAAATGAAAAGAAATACCAATCACACCCGTTGATTAATAGCTACCTAGCCAGGAGGGATAGAGAGAGGCAGCAGTGTTTCTCTCAGCCTCTTCAGATCAAGAATGCCTGTCTTGTCTAGGGCAAGGGGTAAAAACCAGCAATTCTGGAACACCATTGAATGGTATTTTATTTAAACCAGCTATTGTCAGGGCTGTAACAGTTGTCTCTTGGATTTCATCTTAACCCTAACACAACTCTAAGAGCATAAGTTTAATCCAATGAAAACTATTTCCTTATACGTGTTGAACAAAATGTACCATGCTTATTGGATAACACAGGAAAACGTGAAAGTTCTTGTCTTTAGGAGTCATCTTTGGAAAAGCCTGGATAAATATAGAAATAAGTGGATTGCATACTTACAGAAATTAATCGCAAGGAACACTTACTAACTCTCTTTGAAATAAAAAAAATGTTTCTTTAAAATTCATCTTTGAGTTATTCTATAAATTCAGGTCAGAATATGAGAAGAATAATTGAAAATCAATCAATTATTCAATCAAGAAAGCTTGGATTTTGTACCCATTCACTTTGCCAGGGACAGTGCAAGAAAGACACTCTGGTGTCTTGGTAAGCAAACAAACAATCTTCTCATCAAGGAATGATGAAAATGTGAAGTTGTAAATACCTGAAACGTAACTGCTGTCTGTTTCGCCACTTCTCTTCGCTCCCTATAGAAGAAGAAAAACAATAAATAAATAAAAAAATAAATATAAATTTGTGTACTCAGAAGTGTATTTTCAAACTAAAATACTAAATTCTAAAAAAAAGAGAAAGAAAAAAGAAAAATGATATTATCTTTGCCTTAAAAATTGTTTTTTTAAGAAATCATATTTTGTATAAAATATATTTTTATTGACTAATGAAAGCCAAGTGTAACAAAACCTTTCTCAAACTTTCAGAATTTTGTTGTATCCTCTTTCCATCTTTCTTATAATGTTTTTACTTGACAAAAAAAATCTCCCTTGTGTTTGACTTAAAACTGAGTTTTTAGTCCTTTATCAGATCTAAACTTGAAAAGATGCAAACTGGGCTACTGAAGCTATACATGTATTTATTTCATTTCAATTTTACAAGCATTTATCTAACAATCTTGGCATTTAATGTTCCATAAAAACAGTGCCAGAAACTCATTCTGATCTGCATCTACAAAACAAACTCCAAACTCACCATTAGCAAAACAAGATCCAGAGAAACTGATAGTCTTGCTGTATGATAAATGGGAGGAAAGAAAAGACCCATGGGGGACTTTTTATTAATTATTTTTTATTATTCCACAGTGAAGAACGAAAATGTTGTCAAGAGAGCTCTGATTGGTCCCATCTGTGCCACAAACTTCCCAGATCATTTTGAATAGGACTTTCCATTTCCTCTCTCAGCAAGGGTTCCTTCTTCTTCAATAAAGACATGAACGTTCTTTAGGAGAGAGGGTCTTTCTGGATGTTTATCTGCAACCATTCACCCACCTTTGGATAACCCCTGAGCCTTTAATGAGAAAGAAATACCAAGTCGCAGCTGGGGATTAAACTCAGGCCTTGCAGCTAACTTGCATGTGCTGTACCAGCTCTGCTGCAAGGCACACTGCACAGTACCATGCCGTGTGCTTGTTGCACTCAGACCCCCTGGCTTTGTTCCCCAGCAGTCTGACCGGATTAAGAGTGGAATCAAATGCTGCTGTTGGTCTTAGTCAGAACAGATCTGAGTCCCGTACGATGAAAACATAAGGAATCAGGATCACGGTATTTTTCCTCGGTGCTCTTGTCATAAACAATCGCTGCAACTGAAAGAGCAT
>JAUBOD010000057.1:796261-811201 GCA_032353885.1 Nothura maculosa | reverse complement strand
GAGGAGAGGAGAGGAGAGGAGAGGAGAGGAGAGGAGAGGAGAGGAGAGGAGAGGAGAGGAGAGGAGAGGAGGAAAAAAAAATAAAAAAGGGAAGAAAATCTCAGGGGGTTATGTCTGACCTGCAAGCAATACAGCTCATTTTGAAAAACCTCCTGCTTCAAAATATTAGCTCTGAATTAATTCTCAAGAATTCCAGCTCCTGTAACAGTAGAAAAAAGTCTCATTCACAGACTCTGCTGAGGAATTCTTTTAGTTGTTGTTGTTGTTTTAATATATTTGCACTCTTAGAGTAAAATCAAAATAAAATTTCATTACTTTGTCCTCCCCAGCTACAAAAGCCACCAGACAGTTCCAATCTGACAAATTTAAATTAGTAGAAGGTTTCTCCCATATGGGAGACTGAAGACTTGGCCTATAATCAAAGATATATTTTTCAGTGAACCTGCACCTACGGTCAGAATGAGGGATGAAGTAGGTGAGGAAAAGAAAGAGGTCAGTGATGTAAAGAAGTTGCCAGGTTGGGAGAGTGACACCTAGTTCACCCACCTGAGAGTACTGAAGGGACAAATTGCTGGGCTAATGGTTTCTATCGAGCTGGTGGATCCACTATAAGCAATAGTATCCACAAAATTCCTTATGCATGAGAGAACAGAGACATGATTCAACAGGTAGAAGCAAAAGGTAAATATTTCTCAAATCCAACAGCAGCCCCAAAACATCATGAACTCATCACACTTCTTTTTGATCCCTTGTTTCCTTTGTCCTGCTTCCTTAGTTCTCCTGCCTAACACTTTCATATTTGGAGTTGTATTTTAAACAAAAGCAGGAGATCACACTATGACGTGAGCATGTGAGTTGTTCCAGGAACTTGCTTTTATTTTTTAAAAGTTATTTACTATGGAAACAACTCTTTATGGAACATGATGACCCAGTTTCAGCTGTTAAATAAAGAATCTGTCATTTTAAATCCAGTTAAGAGATTTTATTTTTTTCTTTTGTTTTTAAAGTGCATATGTACATATTAGTATATTGTACAAATAAGTACCACCTTAAAAAGGAGTCTGAGATGCAGAACTTTGTTGGGAAGAGATATTCCTCGGCCCAAAGCCTCCCTGACCATCTTCATAGAACTTTTTCTCTTCTTTCATTTTGATTCTTTTGATTCTTTTCATTCTTTAACTCGAATGTGGCTGTAAGTCTTTGTTGTTCAGACTGGTGAACTCCAACAACAAAAGCAAGGTTCTCCAGAGCATAAGTTGAAGAAGCAGCTTTCTAAACTGGGAGGAATAACAGGATTTTGGAAACATCACAGAAAGTGATCCATGAGACCAATATTTTTTCTCTGTTCCCTTTGATTGCCAACAGAAGAGGTCACCTTGTTACATTAATAATTTAAACTATTCTGATGAGTTTGGATAAGAAGACAAAGAAGGAGTGGAGAGTTGTTCAATAAAATGTTTCTCAGCACCTCATCTGAGAAGGATGGTTGAGTAGGTATCCATTTGAAGAAGTGAGTTTGGAGTCAGTTAATTATTTCGGAAGTGAACAAAATCAATCCAATGTGAATTTTTTCTCTGGGCTTCATGAATGGTAGATAAATGATAAATAATTACCATTCCGTTTTCAAATCTTTACACAAGCAAGACTGATGAGTGACTTCATCACCCTTTTATTAGGCAATAATTTAAGAGCTATGGATTCATATCTCATTTGAGTATGGATATGGGTATTTCATAGCAGATAAATGCAATATCAATTCCTTCCCATGTTCTCCTTCGAAACAAAATAGGATAATAAAATGTTTGTTCTTGTACTTTATTGTTAGTAAGTCAGTATTACTCTATGTGCCTCTAGGAGCTTTTTTTGCACTCTCTTTTCAACAAAGGACCAAGAAAAAGTTTTTGGGGGGTTGTTTCTTGCTTTATATAAGCCTTATGATGGCACTACACAATACTGTATTTAAAGGAAAGAAACATTAATGTTTGATGGCATTTTTCTGACAACTTGTCATGTCTCAATCTAAATTAAAACCACATCTGACACACCAAAAACCTCATCTTGATCTGTCTTGTTCAGATAATAACAGTCCATGATATGACCTGAAATCCATTCCTTTAGGTTATTCAAACAGGCTCACTGAGGCAATATATTACTGGGTTTATATGTTGGCTGATGGTCAATGAAATTACTATATAATATGACACAGGAGATTCTGTCCCTGTAAGAAAAAAAAAAAGAAGCTAATGGATTTGATTTGGAGAAGAGAGTGAAGGAAGTAGAAAATCTCTCTAAATGAGAGTTTGTGCATAAGGACTACCACAAGGAATGCTCGCCATGGATCACCTTCCCTTCTCACATGAATGGGCATGCATATGGATGGTTCAAAGAGATAAAATACCTGAACAGAACACTGCTTTCCCTTCCTGGATTGATTCTGTGTTGTCCTGGGAAAAGGCCTTACAATAGTTGTGTCTATTTCTCCAGGTGGAAAAAAGTGGGATACTCCTTTGTGAGTAGCCTGAAGACAAGAAGGCCATGAAACATAGCTAGATCATTCAAAAACCTTTCTGGAATAAAAAGTAAAATATAGTACAAAATTGAGACTGCTGTGGAAAATACCAAACAAAAGGAAGTCCCTAGATCTTTGATTTCAAGCCTCTGTCTTTTCCTGAGATTTGAGAGGTATGCTATAAGCTAGTCCATAATGATATATATCCTCTTTGGCAATTATTGTGGCTTCAGGAAACAAAAATTGCATCTGCAGTAGTAAACTGAGCATGCCTAGACTGATTTTCTGACATTAAGGCCAACAAACACAGGATAGCCGGTATACGTACTCTTAAACTCTCTTAGCTTCTCGAACTAAGAGGCTGAGTCTGAAATGCCTATACAGTGTGGATGTGTCCTCAGCTCTCCCTAATGGCACATATACTATATGAGAGTGAATAGATCAGTACAAAATTCCTCCCCTTCAAGTGACCTAATGATGTAAATTATCAATTTACAATGTTTGGGAATATTTTCTGGAACTGCTTACTTAGCAGATATAGAGCCTCGTCTCGTTCGGCTGAGGAGACTACAAGTAAGCAATCTTGGGAAACAAAGTGAGATTCAGATGTTGCAAATCAAGCCTGGGTGGCTGTGATACTAAATTATCACTCGATTCTTCCCTCCAAAAGTCTCTCTGGGTTCTGGCATGCTGAGGGACCTCTTAATACTTGATCCCATTGTAATAAGAGGGGAAGATTCACAACTTCTGAGGCCAAGGAGACCCATTAGATTGTCCAATCCATTTTTGTTGTATATTAACGTTCCACTCTGTTTTCAATTTGATGACAGATGTCTTGATCAACACTTCTTCAGAAAGAAACACCTGACTTGAAGATTCTGAATGCTGGAAACTTCATTCCTTGCCTTGGCAATCTGTTCCAGTTCAACACTGCCCTCACGGTTGAAAATGTATGCCTAATTCTTCATTTGAATTCTTCTGCTTCTAGCTTTCATACGCTGCTTTTCTGCTATGCCTTTACCTGCCAGATTAAATAGTCTGTTAGTTCAGGGTAGTTTCTTCCTGAAAAAGTAGTGCCGTTACGTCTTCATTTTCTTTCTGATAAGGCTGAGCTCTTCAAGTCTCTGATGATATTTTCTTCCATCTATCTGGGAGCACTTTTCCAATGTATTTTTCCACTATTAAGGACACCAGAAAACCTTTATTGTAGATTTTCTTTCCACTTCCTCATTACTCCCCTCAGGTATATATCCAGTAGGCATATTAGCATTTTCAAACCTGGCATCCCTGCACAGATAAGATATTGCCTTGTGGTATTCCCTCATACTGAGACTCCAGTCTGCTACAGTTTCATCTATAAAAGTAAATTAAGCCATGCCAAGGCATGGGAACAGGTTCTTGATCTCAGCCTTCCATGCTCTTAAATTGTTAGTGCTCCTTGCAATGCTTTTCATTCCCAGAACAACTCCTGAATGTGCTTTGGGACTTAGCATAGCCATTTGCCATAATCAGTTTGGACACAACCACCCTATTTTGGAGACAAGAGAGTTTAATATCATGCAGTTGGCCAGTGTGTGCCAGTTTGCCTCCAGGTTGAAAAACAAGCCCTTGCTCTGCTTAGTTTGCAATTATAGATATAGTCTATAAAGACAATGGCCCTTTCAGAGATTTGACAGTAATTCCAGGTAGAATTTCGGCATATGGGAATAGTGCAGGAAATTAAATATAAATATATATATATATATATAAAATCCAGTGGCCAGACGTGATTAAAAAGATAGCTCTAGAAGTTCCTTCAGTTTAGGAACTCCAAAATGGAGCCAGCAACTAGCCATTTTTCATGACAGGAGCTTTCAAAATTGAAATTCACCAGCCTAAAATGAATAATAAGAACAGAACCAGGTTACAGTGTAAATGTTCTTTTATGGGACAGCCTGTTCTCCTGTGGGGAAAGGGCATAGATCAGTTATTGCTGCAGCCAAGTACATCTCTTTCACATGAAAGGCAATCCATGTACTTGAGTCTTGCTCCTTTCCTATACATGTGGGAACCAGTGCGGGTTGGTACATGTTTTCATTACACACATTTCCACCTTCTAATACCCATATATCTGTGGCACAGTTTTCGATAGTACTTTCACTTGAGTTGAGCAGGGGTAATATTCTCAGTTAAGCCAAATGTTCTAATATCATGCTTCTGTCAAGGATTATTTCAAGAGTTAATTATTTCATCGAGAAGGAGTCCCCTAACTTCTTGCACCACTTTCTGTCATGATCTATATCACCACAGAATTAACAAGACCTCTTTGCACTCCTTTCCTGGTATGCATTTTCTATAGGCACAGAAACTCTTGGGAATGATTTGTCTTCTTGATTTTGAGGACTGAGCCTTTCCTCCCAGAAGCAATCCAGATTTCCATCTATGAATTGCTTCCATGAGACCAGAACATGCTGTTTTGACACAAAAGCTTTTCTGGAATCCCCTCTTAAAACTCCTATAAGTCCCCTCCTTCAGCCTCTGATGTAAGGACAGCAGGAAGAGTTTGGCATAAATGGAGGGGCTGCTTGGAGCTTATCACTTTTTCCAGAGGAAGGCAGGACTTTCCAGGTGCAGCATCTCTGACCTCTGAAGAGATACTGGGTGTTTAGACAAATTCATAATTTCTATTAGTTTTTACCACCCCAGGGATCATTTTAGAGAATAGCTATCCTTGTTCATTGTCCCCGCCTTACAAGACTGGCTTGAAATGGCAACCATCATCTTAACACATGGTGTAAGGATGTCAAATACTCATGGTTAGATTAAATGCCATCTCATACTTACAAAAGTCACAAGAGTTACAAGAATCTGGTTTTGCTTTTCTAATCTCATTCAGTGTCAGGGTTTCTTAAGAATTTTTGCAATGAGTAAAGACAATACTTTTCATATGATGTTGTATTAACCTAAAATATACAGTAACTTAGATTCAAATTGCTGCAAATGATAATTGATAATTGTATGTGAAAATCTTTGCAACATGAGATATAGTTAAATTTTCTGTCCAATAGTTATGAATATATTTTTTTCATGAAAAGGGAGAGTTCTGCTATCTAAAACAAATGATAGACTCAGTAAAGGCACAGCCTACTATAGGTTGTTTGGGATAAAAGAATTTTTATTTTTATTATTTTTCTGGTCAATTGGAATGCAAATGTTTATCTGACATCTGACTGGATAAAACTGCTACAAACTCTAGGATGTGAGCTTACAAGAAGATAGTTTTCTCACTCAAAACACTTCACTATCATCATCTTTGTTTAGCTAGTCAAAATCCTAGATTTTTGACTTGTGTTCAAATGTGTGAGTTCTGTGAGCAATGCTACTGTAAACAGTACTAAGAGTAAGCATGGATGATTATTTGCAGAGCAGCAAATTTAATTTGAGTTGTTTTGACAGGCTATGCTGCTTGGACTGAGCTTGAAAATACCTTCTTGACATATCAGTGGTTCTTGTGCTTTTCCAGGTTGAGTCATTCCTTAAGGTGTTGAGCCATAATTTGATGCTGGTGTGTCAGACATCGTGTTGCACTTGAAGAAAGAAAATAAGAGATATTATGGTGATTAGTGCACGTTAAAATGTTTCATTGGTTCTGATTAAAAAGAGTAAATTTTCATGTATCTAATATCATCTATAGAATAGAAAGAGCTTTGAAATATCCCCACTGTGAAAAAAAAGCACATTGATTTAAATTGATGGAAACAGCAGATTAAGACATTTCCATTTAAATTAAACAGTAGTTTATGGTTTTAGGAAAAATACTTTCATGCATTTCTGTAAGTACAAGAACACCCTTAAATGGCTTTCACAACAAAATGTCAATACCAAAAATATCTAGCAGAATAAAGCTCAATAATAAGCATCCATTAGGAAGTATACAGTGTGAAGAGCATTAGTGGCATTTGCATGAGAGGAGATGGCAGCATATAAGAAAGAGATAACAAAATAGTTGAGATGGAGAGTAAAATTTATCATAACATGTCTAGAGATGATTAAAAGCCTGTGCTTATTAGATGCATAAAATGTATTACTAAATCATTTTGGAACATATAATTTCCCAATTATTTATGCATCACAGTAATTAATGATAGGAGGGACAGAGTCAATGATTCACTGTGTAATACATATGGTAGTTACCTGGGGAGGAAAAAATTACAGTGCTACCAATTATTTGCTTTAATGTTTTTGTAATTATGCCCTACACCAAGATGAAAATTTCTTTAATTCTTCTTCAAACCTTTCATTCCTAACAATGAAAATGCTTTCTTTTTAGCCCTTCATTTAAATCTATTTTTAAGCTGCCATCCAAGAAATATACAATTCCATAAATGCTTACTTCATTTTTATATTTTGCTGGCAACAGTCTGCAAGTGTGGAATCTTGTCCTTCCAGCATCATATTGATGAACTAGTTTAAAGAGTATAAAGGATGATCTTTAATATATGTGGCTGCAATTCAGGTGATTTAGGTTTATTCTTTACTTTGACCTTGGTTTCAGAGATTCTGGAAAGGGATCAGAGTTCAGAAGATGCATGTTACCTGCTGAGGATCTTCATTCTTGAGAGGGGATAGGAAACAAGAGTTGGGCATTGAACAGAGTCGCTTTTGCACTACTCCTTTCTTGTGATCCTTCCATGAGGACAGAAGGACCTGCAAGGCAAGAAGAAAGCTCCAAGCAGAAGAACAAAGCCTATTCTGACATGAGACCATCTGGATTTAACTCTTGTTTACATGCCTGCAGTGTAGATGTTTATGCTTGATCTAGTCATGTATAGATGTTTATTTTTGATCTAGCCTTTATAGATCATCATCTATACAGAGAACAGACTTCTCCAGGGATCTGATTCACTTGTGATTTCATTGATAATGGGATAAATAACATCCTAAAAATATATCTTTCTGGATTATGAAATATAAAACCACGAGTTTAATCCCTCCAACTACAGCTCCACTGACCTATAAATTTCTGGCAGTAGGATTCAGTGCCATACATTCATATTTTTGAGTAGTTCCTGGCACGTTTTCTTCTAGTCCAGTCTGGACACTGTAAAACCCTTCTTAAACACTGTTCTGAGCTGGTATGGACTAGGGACCACCCAGGAAGAGGTGTGGATGTATCAATTCTGTTTTGAAAATCTGTAAATAGCGTGGATGCAAATTCCTTTATATCATTTCATCAAGAGAGTACTGCATAAGGCACATATCATTTGTTAATATATAAACATATACTGATTTATGTGGACACTCTGAACTCAGCTACCATCAGAAAGCCACCAGCAACATGAACAGAAAGCACAAAAGTCCTGCAGCTTTGCAGCTTTTATCTTCACTTACAATCTTCAGTTACAGTCTTTACTTACAAATGCAGAAATAGCAAGAACTCCCTCTAAGGTTAAATACTGCAATATGTAGCACAGCAACAGGGATATTTTCTCTTTCCATTTCTACTCAGAAATCCTTTAACAGGACCAAAATATCCAGCTGTATTTTCCCACATAATATTCATAATTTGGGGATTTCAGTGCCATGGCTTTCAGAGAACATGCTGAAGTTCAGTGATTTAATACAAACTTTTCCCTTGCTTAAAACCTATTAAAACAACCTCTATTTCACTGTCGGCTATGACAGACAAAACTCATCTATTCTCTGTGGAATGGACGTGGTGCACCCAGACTATTCAGTCTGCTCCCACAGGAAAGGCAAATTCCTCTGAGCCACAATCAAAAGTATTTTCCAGAGAAGACTTGGCAGTGTTTAAAGGATTTATTTAATTCTTTTCCTTCAAATAAACGAGCTTAGAGGGTTAGACTTTGCTGTGAAGAAGACTTAGAAAAAAATAAAAATGTGTAGTGCATTTTGGCACATTATGTGGGTGGCATATGAATCAATAAAGCTTCCAGCTATACAAAGCCTTTGGGTGCATTGAGATATTTCTTTGGTTTTTTATTTATTCCAAATAGAGCTAAATCTGAATAGTTTTTATTATTATTATTATTATTTGTACCAAAAAACAAGGACATAACCCTCCCCGCACCCTTCCCTTTTCCCTGCTGTGCTACAAGTATACCCACATAAAGCATTTATTTATTGCAAAAATTCATAAGGCAAAACTATGAAAAAAATACTTGAGATGATTCCCTGTTTGTCTGCTTAGGCATACGCGCATGTGATATGTGCAAGAGATTAGATATCTATGTACTTATCTAAGCCTGCTATCAGGCTATGTGCAGTCTGATGGAGACAGTGGCAAAGCTAAGAGAGTCCTTAACTGATCACAAGATCCTGTAAGCCAAGATTGTTTGTGCGATGCTGTCTTTGTATATCAAGACTTGGTCAGTGTTGTCTGTTGCCTGTGACAGGCATAAATGAAACTTTTTGTTCTCTGTTTTTATCTAAACTCTTTTATGTGCTTTCTATGGCCAGAATTGACTGCTTGCTCTAGCTACCATGAAGCTATCACAATGCTTCTAATTCGAGGCTCTAAGATTGTGAAAGGTTCTAAAAGTTTTATCTGATGGCCAAAGATTTCAATGGTGAGGAAAAAAATAAAATAAAAGAGTAAAAAAACTATTGCATTTTTTCTATTTCAACTAGATCCCTAATTGAAAACAAAAGTTCTAACTTCTAGTTGTGAGAATTTAGCTCTCATCCAAGACCTTCACAGGAACCTCTCAGGTTAGGAGAGAGAAGATAGAACAGCCAGCGCTTGCAAGATCTTGCAAGGTCCATTTCAGTCCACAATGACATAGCCATGTGAAGGAGTCCAGACAGGATCTATGCAAGAGACTTAAACGGCATTTTTCACCCAGGAATTAGTTCAGGGCTTGTACCCATCCACATGATGGGCACTTTCATCACAACAGCCTTCTCGGAGCAGACTGCATATGCCTTAATAGCAGTCTCAAGATAATTACTGTTCTCATCTTCCAGTTGGAAATTACCCATACTGCAATATCTTATATTACCATGATTTCCAGGAACTCTAAGTGGTTGGAGGGTGAATAAAGGAGCATTTAGAAAGAGCTACCAGGAAGCAAGGGGGACACATATACTCCCTGGTGTTCATAAATTGTAGCAGTCTTTACTACACAAATGCTGGCCAGACTGAAAGAGTTGTTTGTGGGTTTCAAAGCCAGGCCAAAAGGATGACATTTAGTGTCTGTGTTATAACGGAAATTAGTCTAATGATTATAATTGTTCCTTTGATTTAAAATATCTAAGAATTGCCTATAATTTGGATATAATTGGAAATCGCTGATAGAAAAAGTATATTTTCTATATGTAAAGACCCATGGTAGTAAAAAGTATTTGGGGGAAAAAAAAGAGAGAATTCTTCTGTATCATAAAACAGCAAGGTCCTAAACAGCTGTATATCAAAGTGAAATTCAGTGGAGCAAACCTAAACATCTTCTAAAGGGCTGTTTGTATCTGGGGTGACTTTTTGGATTCCCTTCAATTCAAAGAAGAGAAACAGTCAGGCTGAAGGTGCTGTTTGTTTCTTCATAAAGTCTCATATAGGTCAAACGTTGGGCCCTAAGTGTTTCAGTTTCCTCACTGAAAGCCAGAGCCAAGTGTGATAGAAGGAGACAAGAAGATCCTAAAACTGGAGGAAAGTGAGCCTGGATTTTTGAAGAGTGCAGCCGTACAGCTTTCGGCTATATGATTATGGCAAATTGACAGAAGGCTGGATGACTTAGCAGTAAAGACATTCAAAGTGCTACAAGAAAAGACGAAAATTTGCTAGGTAAATTCTTCCTTAACAGTTAGCACTGAAGCAATGCCTTCCTGGAGGAAAGTGTACAGCTGGAGATAAAATCAGTGAAGAAGATGTTTGATAGGGGAATCAGGCTGCAATGTAAGACACCATATTAAGGAGGCTACGTATGGTTGTCTAGATTTGAGTTCAGTTTCTCAGATTACATTATAGTCAATGGAGCGTTGTAAGCTTTTATATTCAGTCTAATGCAGACATCAACATTTGATCAGTTTTGTCTAGAAGTAGACTTTTGATAGACCATGAAGAAAAGAAGAAATGGAATAAGAATTACCATTGAGATTTTCAGAGCTAATTCTGAGCTTTATTTAGAAATAGGGCTAGAGCTGCAGCTCTATCAAGGTTTTCATATCCTTGATATCAAATGGCATTTTGCAAGGAAGTGAACTCACTTAATATGGCCAGATTCCCTCATTTCTTCTTCCTAAGGAACATACCTACAACTTCAAGTGAATGTGACTTGATTTTAATGAACTTTTAAGGAGCTCTGCCTATCAATTTCAGTGGTACAATAACACCTTCACTTAGCTACATACACACAGATTTGAAGCATATTCAGTGATAGATATGATAATGTAAAAAAAACCAAGGCAATTTCAGACCAAGTCAGCTAGCAGATGAAGAGACATGAATATCCATGTCCTTCCTTGTTATAGTATTGTCACATTTAATGTATTCGCACTTCCAAGATTACAATATATTTTGCATATGGAGAAATGAGGCACAAATGGATATCTAAACAGACAGATAACTCCTATACAGATATTTAGGATGATATTTATACCTCTAAAAACTTCAGAAGCACCAAGAAAAAATGTTGAATTGTTATCTTTGACCCTGATACAGTTTTGGCCCAGGCCATTTCCTGCTCAGCTGATGGTGGGTTCAGGAGTCTGACGGATGAACCTACTGATGGTTCAGGAGTCAGTACAGGCTCAGTTCTGTAGTTATGCGGGCAGTCTGGACACAGTTTACCTGTTTCCAAAGCTAAGGTACATTAAGAGAACAAGTGTAGTCAGACCATGTCAGTCAAACTCAGGGCCAATGAATGGTCCACGTAGCATTAAATGTGGCAGAAATTAAATGTGTATTTAGCCATAACATTTGTGCTTTTTATGAAGAACACTTATCTGTCCTTGAAAGTGAGAGAAGTTCCTAATTGGCTTTGGAACGTCTTTGAATCCAAGCTGGCAAGTCTCTGTCTTTCAGTCAGTCAAAGATATTTTTCCCAATCTGGCCCTAAATGCTTTGACTGACATTAAAGAGTAGCAGAGAATAGAGCGTGCAGTTAGACCTCATACTTAGCTACTATTTTGCTTGCAAAGGTCACTGAAAAGCCAAGTTCCACCCTGCATTAGTTAATTTTCCTGTTCTTTTTTTCCATTCTTCTTTCTTCTCTTGATTCAGCAGTCCTCTTACTATCTTCTCCTGTTTTTGTCATCACAGAGCAATATACAGTTATTAACGTCTCCTCTCATTCCCAGTTCTTTTTGCATCTCTTTCCTGTTGTTGCCTCCAGTGACATGCAGTGATGCTAATGGGACGCAGTGCCACTGGCGTGCTGCCCCAAAGCCCTGCAAGGACTAGTTCAGAGGTAAAGAATTGCTTAAAAAGCCAGGAGCTTCTCTACCCAAGGGGAGGAAAAAGCAATTGCTAGCTGCGTGAGGATCTGAATGCTCCTCGCCACTTCCTAGCAGAGCAGTTTAGAATCAAGCTCCACTGGATGATAATTGTTTTAACTACCTCTGTAGTGCTCTCTTTTATCCAGGGGCATGTCTGCGGAGAATGGAGAAGGGTGGGTGAAGCCGGGCAATTGATGTCTGCCTAATTCACAGGGTATTCCTAATTGGGTGGGATAGATCACCCTGCCCTCCCTTTTTTCCCTTCCCTCCTCTGGCCCCATTCAGATGCAGCTTGATCTTGTGCTGCAGCATTTGTGAATAAGTTTATGCTTTCTTTTTACACTTAGCATAAAAATAGCAGGCACCAACATGAGCAGCTTAGCATTAGAAACTCATTCATTTTGTACAATTTTTGAATAGTATGTATTGAAATAAATACATGCTAACTAACAAAGTCTGTAGGAGAAACTCCAGTAAGAAACTGAACTCTTCCCTAAATGACTGTCTACCCCTGTCTCTGGTAGTCCTATGTTTCCCTAGATGTGAGTGGAGAGTCTTTTGGGCAATGGAAGATGTAAAGTAAAGCTCTACAGTCAGTTAGTCTGCAGAACAAATCAGCAAAGCAGT
Source organism: Nothura maculosa (assembly GCA_032353885.1). Taxonomy (NCBI): domain Eukaryota; kingdom Metazoa; phylum Chordata; class Aves; order Tinamiformes; family Tinamidae; genus Nothura; species Nothura maculosa. The sequence continues at coordinate 798,633 of JAUBOD010000057.1, read as the reverse complement.
TTTAACCTTAGTTTTATCATAAGACAAGTCACTCTCCAACTCCATTCCCTATCTGATGGAAATTTAAAAGAACATTCCACGTGTACAGAGTAGACTGCATGCACCTATGCATCTGGTCACCCAGGACACGAGCTTTATTACAGGAGAAGGAATCTAGAGAAGAAATGTCATAATAAACCCTAAAACAAGCCATACTGCATCAGCTGCATTAATGCATATTTGAACAACTTGCTGCATCTCCTAAAATGAGAAAAATAGCTTTAATCAGGAGATTTAATGGTTCCTACCTGCAACAACAGAACAGGAAAGCTGAGGGAAGTGTTCTTTGAAACATGAAATGGCTGAAGTAGAAGAAACTTTTGAAGTAAGCAGAGGCTTTAGCACTTTCAGACAAAGAATGGGATAGAAAAAGTGACCAGAACAAAGACTCTTTCATTCTTTAAACACTTCCAACTTAAAGAAGACCTTTAAGCCTTTTCTCCACAGCCTCATAAGACTTTTGACTAGCCAAAAAAGTAACAAGATCTTGTTACTGAGGACTAAATACTTATGCGCAGTTTTGATGGTTGTGTATGTAACTAACAAAAACTTGTCAGAACTGTTGACTTTTCTGCCACTGACCAGGTTTATCAGTTTGGCAACACAACAGAGAAAAAATACGGCTTGTCCAGGACACACTCGGTTCTTTTTTTCCAACTTTTATCAGTGATTATACAGTGGATTAAAAGATTTATGGGAATGTGCATATGTCCTAAACTACCAAAAGGTAACTACTCTGATATAATGAAGCTGAGGTCCTGATTCTTGCTTTTGCAACTGCCAATTTGTTTTCCACTTATAATTAACTGTCTAAGGAATGACAGAGTTGAAAATGAATTCCATTTCCAAAGAAATCTTTGCTTTTGCATGATGCAGTTGGCTTGCTTTCTTGTCAACTCATTCTCTTTACCTTCTGCATATATGTTCAGCTTCAACAGAAGAGGTGGACAGCCTTCCTACAAACACGTTATATATTTGATTTTTAAAGCAGTAACTGGTAAGGTGAATCTGTGGATTCAAACACCCATGAGTCCAGGATTTGGATTTCCTACCTCCTCAGCAAGAGCTCTAGTTTAACAATACCTAAGAAAAGAAAAGGTCATTCCTATATGGGCATGGCTTAGATTAAAAAAAAAAATAAAGACTAAGAGCAGTATCAGACTCTGAAGTTCTGAAGTTAAGTTCTGAAAGATTATATATCTGTAGCTTTGAGTTAAGTGACCAAGTCAAGCCAGATTTTGAAGTACAGCTCACTATCTCAAGCAATTTTTGTTACGTAAGTTTTGCTCAAGCAGCTGTGGCTCTTTCATAAGCTAATTGGTTATTCTGGGCATATCTTACACAGGAAGACTCATGTGTTTTTCAGTGTTTCAGTGGAATTCTAGTGCTGCAAAACATAGCAGAAATGGTAGTTCGGAGGAAAAAAAAAGTAATTCCCATACTGGAATGTTTGCAGTCATGTCTTTTTTTTTTTCTTTTTAAGAACTAAATTCCTTTGCTATATCCATGACAGAACTACAGAAAAGTATTTTATATCAGTTACCTTTCCTTCCTTTTCCACAATATTTGTTTTTCTTGTAGGTTAAGTGAAAAACGGTTCCTTTTCTCTATTCTTTCTTCAGATGTAAATATTGTTTTTATAGCTGAAATGACTTATATCTGATATTTCTGTAGTGACACAACTACCTCTGTATGATTCCCAGAGCTGTGAGTCTGTACTATTCCCCCTTTACTTTCCGCCTTAGGGTAAAATCAAATTTCTTTAGAACAGGAAATGGAAAGGTTGCTCTTCTTCACTATTCTGCTCAGAACATTCTTTTCTTTTGGAAGCGTATTAATTCTTATTGCTATCCAAATTTATTTAGTCTCATGCAGAGATCTTACTATTTCAGCCAGATATGCGCTAACATGAGCTCTGTGTTTTACCTGCTCAAAAACAACAACAACAAATCTAGAAATATTTCGAAAGTGGAATTGCTAACTCTTTCCTCTACCCTTTTGATTTTGCAACAGTTTTGTATCAATAAGACCCTCTGGACTAATAAATATCATCTTGTCCTGTAGCATTACTCCCTGCTTCTCTCAAGAGTTCATCTGATCTAATGGTGGATCTGTTGTCAAATAATCATGTTGAACATCACCTGCTGATTCCTTCAGAATCCATCCTTCAGATGAATTTCACAGAATCACAGAATCTTCAAGTTTGGAAGGGACCTCAGGAGATCATCTAGTCCAACCTTCCCACTCCAGCAGTGACACCTAGAGCAGGTGGCACAGGGTGGCATCCAGGCGAGTTCTGAAGACCTCCAGAGAAGGAGACTCCACAACCTCCC
>JAUBOD010000057.1:762323-796161 GCA_032353885.1 Nothura maculosa | reverse complement strand
TTATACATGTTAATAAGATCCCCTCTCAGCCTTCTCTTCTCCAAGCTGAACAGGCCCAATTCACTCAGTCTCTCCTCGTACAAGAGATGTTCCGGTTCCTTAATCATCTTTTTTGCTCTCCGCTGGACCCTCTCTAGAAGCTCATCGTATTCTTCTGCATTTTCCCAAGTGTAAGTCATGTGTAGAGTTCTTATCATTGGAAATATATACAAACCCTTAAGCTGTTCTTGTAAAATTCTGAGTTAGACCTGAAATTGGACAAGGGCTTAGAACTTAAACTGGACAACAGAGTTCATTTTTACTGAGACTTCATATATCCAATCAAGTCAATGGTATGAGGAGACAGATCACTACAGGAAGTCAAGATTCCCCACATCAAATTTTTATTTGTAGACAAATTTTATTTTGTCAAAATTAATTTTGTCAGCTGTATTAGTCTTTTTTTACAGAAAAATATTCTTTCATAAAGAATAGAATTATTGATCAACAGTTTTGAAAGATCACTTGGCTTGATGCTTGAGGCATTCATCTGTGATGAAAAATAGTGCAATAAAACCCACTAGTCTGTATGAAAGAATACTAACTTGAATCTTAATCTCTTCCAACCTCCAATGGTTCGGCTATAAAGGGCTCTCCCCATTGTTAAACTTATTAGGCACCAAATAATGAAATTTTTCTTAAGGGTTAATGAAAAATATTCCGATAACCTGAGGGTTTTGTTTGCCTTCTTTTTTTATTTTCTAGGGTCCAATCATACCTTTGTTACTTCTCAAATTTTTGACAGGTAGGCATTTGTCCAGAATTGTCATATTTGTGTCAGATAAAAAATTAAATGCCACTTCTTTTAGACTTTAGAGCTTTTGTTGTGCCCTCTGATTCCAAACCATTTCTTGTATCTTCCAGTTTTAGATAGAGTCTGACAATCACTCTACAGTTTCATATTCACCTCCCTTTCTAAGTTCTTGGATGGATGAACAAGTTGCTGGTAGGTAAATGAAGCTGGAGATTTGAGACAGATTTAGTTATTCCATAGTACCTGTGCTAACTAATTAAACATGGTGTAGCTTAGCTCTCTGTGAACATCACTGAGTTGACTTTTCTTGAGTAGTCACTGCTTTTTAATACAGAAAATCAATTCAAAAACACCAAATGTTGCATCAATTGAATATGATGTCATAAGATTAAAACTTAATGCTGAAGAAGAAGTAAATCATAAATCTAGCTAGGAATAGTAGTAAGGCAAGAAAATGTGACCACGAAGTCAATGTGACTTGAGGCTATGAAAGCAACATCCTTGCATATTTATCTAGAAGTGCAATTCTTCAAAAGCAAGCTCTGATACAATTGTAGTGAGAGTGTCTCATCCATCTGGGTATTTCTTTATGACCAAGGGAAAAAAAATGCTTTTAGAAAAAGAGTGGGGACTTGAGAAGGATCAGTTTAAAAGGAGAGATTAAAAGTACTGAATACAGCCCTTAGGGAAGGCAACAGTCTAAAAACATTGGAAAATTGCAGGCATTAAGGACTGAAAACAAACATCTGAGGTACTAGTAGAGGGTTTAGTTAGATCCCCTTTTCCCATGTGAAATTGTGGGTGAATTTCCAGATAAACTTGTTTAGAGTGATACCCATTAGCTCATAATACTATTGTGAACAACATTGTGTGGGAATTTAAAAAATGCTAGCGTGGTGCCTAAAAAAATATATGTGTGAATTGACTGTAGGAAGTAACTCGATGCAGGCTAGGAGATAGTTTAGCATAATCAGCTTTTTCTATCCATAGCTCAGAGAATATCACACATTGTTAAAAGAAGATACCTCTGGCCACTTGACTACTAGTTTCTTGCTGATCAAGAATATAAAAGTTAGGTGTTAAAATCAACCACAGGAGGGCTCTTGCATTATTTCCCTGAAAAAAAAAATATTGAGGATAATAAAAGCAAGAAACCTATTCAAGCACACGTAGACAGAGATTGCAAAGACAAAGATGAAATGAATCTGTGCTCCAGCTGCCCATTGATCAAAGGATTATTCTCTAACTAAGAAAGATAGTCTTGAGAATAAACACTTGTGGAAGGAGCTAGTGTTCAGAGAATATGTCTTGGTCTAGTGGAAAGATTTGACACCTCTTCCAGATTTCATAGGCAGTTCATAATATAATGGCAATGGACTATTAAGAAAATTATTAGAATATGGCAAAAATTTATTTCTTCTCCTTGGCCTAATCAAAAAAAAAGATAGTGAAAGCAGAAGAAGGACAGTTTGTCGTATAATGACTGCACAGTGGTCCTAGACAAGTACCTTCCAAATGCAGTTTTGAATGCAGCAGAATGGGAACTTCACCTCCGATATATTCCTCTTCGACTGAAGCACTGAGTTTCTTCCTGTCACTGCAGAGCTCATCTCATGTGAGATGATCATCTATTATCACTCTAGAAAAGTCCTCTCTGCAAATATGGAAGGAAATTCAAATGGCTAAACTCATAAATCCTTACTGGGTTGATGAATCCATATCTTAGACCCGGATTCCTCATTTTATGAGGATCAAACCATGAATGATCAAACCACCAAGATATGGACAGATTTGAGATGATTTGAATTTCTTTCTGCTAGTTCTTTTCTGCCAGAAATTCACTCATTGTCTGCATTGATGAATATTGTCTTTTTTTAATCTCACTTTCTGGCAATATTTTCCAAAGGGAGCGAAAGAAAAAAAAATTAATTTGGTAATTTATGACCAGCCATTTGTGATATAAACGGCTCAAATGCCAGCTTTTCAAGAGATGCCCATTTTTCAGAAGCATTCATCCCTTTGGGTATTGGGCTTCAACAGCAAATCCATCCACAGGTGCCACCATGAGGGATGTGAGCAGAGTGCAATGCTGCAATGTTTGCACATCTGCACCTGGCCTATCTTGAAAACCTGTCCCCACCACAGCTGCCCCTGGCACTTATCCCTTTTTCCGACCTCTGATGTTTTTTCACAAGCCCCTGAGGCCCAGCATGTCTGGCGATGAGGACAGTCAGCCACCAAGCCATGATGAGCAGTAATCATGTGAGGAGAATTCCTTCAGAGTCCCCCCGATTTGTCCCTGTCCCCCTCCCCTCCGGAGTGCTTGCTCTTTCATACTTCATTGGAGAATTGTGTTATCTCCATGAGATGTGAGCAGGCTTAGCACAGGAATGTCTGCGGCATCACACAGCCCTCCTGCAGGAAACACCCGAACGGGACGAGGTTCCTAATTGGAAGGCACAGGGGCTCTCCTTGACTGCAGGAAAATACATATAGTATATATTAAAAAAATATAGAATGAAAAAAAGGAGAATGGAGGAGAAAGAGAAAAAAGAGACAGTAACTTTTTTTTCTCCCTTCTTCTCCTCTGAAGGAAGCAGCAGTGTCTCCTTGCAGAACGACAACCCTCAGGATACAGCAGTTGTCTTCAAATCTGTGACCATAAAAAATCATTATCTCTGTGAAATACAGCAATTTGGGAGATAATCAAACAGTGACCAGGGGGCAGAGCTGCCAATCTGAAGGATTATGCTCTGTGCACGCTTGATTCTGTCTGACCTTCCTCCGAGCCAGCTGTCAGCTTGGCGAAAACGCACACGGATCGACTCAGGGCACATTCATTAGACTGTCTTCGGTGAAGAAGTCATTTGCATAAAACCCCAGCTTTCTTAATTAGTACTTCATTTTTCCCTTGACTTATTTTGTGGCTAAGTTCACTCGCTTTTTCTTTTCTTTTTTTTTTTTTCTGACTTACTGAAAAATAAAATAGGGGAGGAGATTTTTTTTTTAATGTGGGGGCAGGAGGGAATATGACTTGCAAATTAACTCAGTGATAATTAGCCTATTAACATTTTCAGAGATGTAGGAGGTTTCTGAATGTTAAAAAAAAAAAGAAAAAGAAAAAGGAGGGAAAAAAGGTAGTAGGGGGGAATATTATAGTTGAAATTTATTATCCAAACTTCTGGACTGAGCACATTGAGAAAGAAAGACTATAAAATTCATGTGTTGAAAAATCTCTCTGCTTTCACTGTGATGTATACTTTTCTCTCATTCTCAAAGACTACTTGGAAAAATCTATTTTATCCTTCTCATAGACAAGCAGTGAAATTTTTTTATTATTAGAAAAAAATATATTTTTTTCTTCATGCAGTTAATATCGGATTAAATGTTTGAATTAAGAAAAAGCTGATCACATGTTACAGTTTTATAGAGATTTTTTTCACATGCACAGCAATTGCTTTAATAAACACTTCAAAATAAACCATAAATAAATATTGATAGTAAGTATTCAGTTAAGATGCACTGCACTATACTCATTTAAAATAGTTTTGTGATTGTTAGCAACAAACAACCACAAGAATGACTATGGAACAAAATATGTTTTGAGCAGAGAGACATGCCAAATCAATGAGCATTATCAAATTTGTTCTTCAGTGAAAAGTTGATGCTAATGATCCTTGTTCCTTCCTGATATTCTATTCTGGTCTAAGATAGGAAAGTATTTCAGGGTGTTCCTAAGTTCAAACACAAAATAGTGACTCATAGCACCATAATTGGATTGTAAAGATTGTACAAGTGGAGAGAAACCAACAAGTGCAAGGACCACCTGTGTTACTGAGGAAGTAGAAAACTAGCAGAGAGGTGAGGTATGCACATCATGGAAGGCTGTTTTAACAGCAAGCATTTTCTTAAAAATAGTGCAAGCAACAGCAAAACTTGCTGTCATGTTTTGTAAATGTTCTTGATCAGGGCTACACAAATATATGTAGGGAGAACTCTGCTTTTAGATAAACATTGCAACTCTTTCTCAAGTTACACTCAAGTTACTTAAGCAGTTACCATGAAAAAATGTTTTAAGAATGAATAAATTTTCAAAAATATTTATGTTCCTCTATGTATGTATATTAACTATAACATTACTAGGAAGACAAATTAATGTAATACACGTGTAATGTATATAGACTTTTTGTAGGCAGAATGAACAAGGCCATTACAAATTCCTTCTTCTGTGAGTAATACAAATCTATGGAATAACTGACAGTAGTGCTTTGCCTGCTCTTTAAAGCTGATGTGGAAATCCATGGCCTTGCTGCAAAGATCTTCCATGTTGCTAGAAAAAAAGTTCAAGTTTTTTCCCTCTAGCGATACATAACCACAGTATTTCAAATGGGATAAGGGCATCTGGAGTTATGAAGGACTAATGCAGATGGCACAGAAGTAAACAGAAATATTCGGTTACATATGTGCCATCTTTGAACAATTTTTCTCCAGTGAAATTTGGAAATTTATAGGTATTTTTCAGAAGTCTAATATTAAAAGATTGCTATCATTAACAAAAAAACAAAGACAGAAAATTATTATCAGTCACTCAAGTAAAGCTGGACTAAAATAGGAAAAATCTATAAAAAATGTTCTACATTGTTTGTTGATAGCATGAAGAATTCTGCATTGTTTCTCCATAGCATGGAAAAATGTCTCTGTGTTTTCTGTATTTTCTGATTCCTTTTTATATTTCCAAAGTTTAATCTTTTCTTTTTCCCATGTACCGAAATAGATTTTTTTTTCTATCCTAATTTCCTTTTTTTTTTTTTTTTTTTTTAGTATCTCAGAGTTTGGGAAAAAACACATTATAGCACACACTGGAAATTTAAACTCTACTGTGTTACAGACTTGTCCACTGCTTGGCGTAGAGATGGTTGGTTTCTGTGTGTGAAGCAAAGGAAACATTTCAATCTTTTCTCAGGAGAATCTAAAAATGTATACTAAAACTTATTTTTCCATCTCTATTCTATGATTCTATGATCTCACTAGGAGAAGCATTTTGAAGCACAATCTCACATTCTAAGCAGCAGCGAAACATAAAGAAATGGACTCTTCTCCTTGCAAATAGGTGTGTCTCCATTAAGTCTTTCAGCTTTAAAGAAATAGCAAAGTTCATGAGATTTTTTTCTTCAGAAATTTCCTCTAGTTTTATTTATTTGTTCTCAGATGTAAGGCTGCCAAAAGTCTTAATTTGGCAAAAGTCTTAAGTTGTTTTTATACCCGCTTGCTGCAATCTCACTCACCAGACACATTTCTTCAACTCTTGAGTGTTCATTTCCTCATCCTCATGTTGCTGGCTCACATCTATTACTGTTTCATTCATATTATCCTGAGCTTTTTCCTTATACTAGTTCCCTCTGAATTAAGGCTGCAGTTCCTCTTCTCCCATCTACCCATTTTGGTGGCATCTGGGGGTTATCTGTAAAGGGGATATATTGGCACCCTATGTTTCAGCTCAGCCACAACAGAGGAAATATCACATCTTCCAAAGTAAATAAAACATTCATATGTGCCCAAGAGCAGTCATCAGTTGATAGTTGATTCAAGACAGCAATAGTCATTCTTGGTCCTATCAAAAATTTTATTTTGCACTTTCATTATGTGTAACAGTTGTCTTTTTATCTATTTCTATCAACTGCTGCTATGTCATTGGAAGGAGATAATTATGCCAAAGCAGTAATAAATTCCAATTAAAAGAAAAAAAATTTTATGATAGGATGTATTATTCTCTCTAGGTTTAGGTGTCTCTTTACTGACCACTGCCAAGTTAGTCAAGGCACATTACTATTATAAAATTACAGTTCAGTGAAATGGGTCAAGGGATTAATTGCTTGATTGCATGATGCAATAGATAACAGTCTTGAAAGAATTCTTGCTATTATAGTAATTCAAAAATATAATAATAACGATAATTTAAAAAGCATAAGGTCACATTCTGGTTTTCAAACTCATTTGCATATCATGCATAGTATCACTTATTTTACTAGGACTGCTGAAAAATAGAGTAGTGTTGCAGTGATTTTATAAGGAAATACATTGCCAAGTCTTCATTAGACTTAAGAAATATTTTACCCAATAAAGAGTCCTAAAGATTTATCATCTTTTCAATATTTCACATCACCTCATTTCCACTTATTTTTGTACCCCAAATTGTTGGATTTTTTTTTCCTTTTCCTTGCAATTTCTTCTTCTCTCTCTAAGTACTAAAATTTAACCTAAATTTCCTCACTGCAGCTTAAATCCATTACATCTTGCTCTGTCCTAGTTGACTAATGAGAATAATTATTGAACTATTTTCCAGTGTGAATTATCTGCTCAGGCTAAAATAAAAAACGCCAATCTTATATTCAGCGAAAATCCTGAGTCTGGCCAACAATTGCAATCCCTGAAGTAAAATAACAGGGTTTTATTTACTAAGGTCTTCAGTCTATTCAGTGGTTTTTATTGGCATTGAAATAACACTTGGGGAAGATTATATTGCATTTTTTTTAATATGGCTGTTTAAAAGCTCACAATTAAAAAGCTTCTGTTAATACTCTGATACTGCCATCCGAATTGGAAGGGGATTAGTGCCAGTGTTCTGTGATAGTAAAGCATGCACATTCTACAAACACACCCTCACTGGAATGATTATTTGCAGAGGGAAAAACGGGACGTGGAAATAGGATTCTTTCCAAGATGCTCCAAGCATCAGCCAAAGGGCCAGACTCTTTGTGCTGTCTTGGCAGAGCCAAGCTCTCAGCTGGTATAAAACTAGTGTACCTGGCTCTTATGTCATCTTTGCCTTAGTGTAACTGGAATATCAGTAGAGTGTGTAATGCTCAGCTGAGGCACAGCTCCTGCAACCGCAGCCAGAGTGGTGAAGCACCGTGCCCTTGCCAGAATGCTCTACATTATTCCTAGAGAGATGAGAAAAATATCACCTGAAGCCTACAGAGATGGGCTGTACGAGATATAACATCTCAGTATGACTGAGGGAAGGAATAAAAATATAGAAAATCACAGAAAAAAAGGATATTGTTGTATTATTATGAATTTGCTCAAGAGTGGGTCAAATCTTCCCTAAGAGGAGAGAGTGAATGGTCCCAAAACCAAGTAGGGGAAAAAAAAACATGAAAACAGCTTCATTGTGCAAAATAACTCACTCAGAGCAAATGGCTCACTTCCAACACTCAAAAAACATTTAATGGTGGTTCGTGTTGTGCAAGGGAGTAATATGTAGAAGCAAGCTGTGTTAAATTCCTTGTCCAAAGTCAGGGAAGAACTTGGAGCCAAGGGAGGCCTTGGAGCCGAGGTGTGCTCAAGAGCTCATGGCACAGTTCTCAATTTTGCCATGGGATTTACTATTGGTTGTGGCATTACCTGAACTCAGTATGCCTCAGCATCCGCTCTGGGAAACATAGTTCATCTTTGTTCACCTAGTTCATAAATTTCTCAAGAACTGTGGCTTGCCATGTATTTACAGCGTGTCCACCCTGAGTAGTTCCCAAATTTACGTGGAGCATTGGAGTATGAAAATTTTATTATCAGATGGATGAGTTTCTCCTAACAGAATTTACTAATTCTTATTGCCAATAACAGAAATGGAATTCTACCTGAGGAGTAACTCGTAAGTGGAGTTGTCATCCCTCCAACCTAGTCCTGGTTCTAATCCATGCCAAAGGGCAAAAGTCTTCTACTGCTCCTTGTCAATGTAATTACACTGAAAGTATAAGAAAAACAAAATTATTGCTTAAACACAGGTGCCATTTCAGCAAGCTAGAGTGTCTAAACCATCTCCACAAGACCTATAAGAATTCATGCAATCTTGGAACAGCAACTAGAGGCGAAGCAGGATAACCCATGGCATCCAAAATACATCTGATTCCTACTCTTAGGCGCCTGACTCCTATGCAGGATTTTAATTCAAGAAGTTTTACACATATCTGATGCTAACAACTCTTGGACCAATGCTGAAAACATCAGGTTTAATAGCATGGATATTTTTCACCTTTATGTTGATTTTTCAAGTTGCTTTGTTTTTTTAGAAACTATATACCAAAATGAAAATGTTTAATCTGAATAATTTTAAGGATTATAGTTTGATTGATTTTTATTAAGAAATATCTTGTCTAAAGTTCTGTAAATTTTACAGAAAAAAATAAAATCATATACTTCAGTATTTTCAGAATAAAATACTTTGATTCAAAAAAAATCTTTTTTTAAATATGATCTTATACCATGAAATAAAATATTTTATTTATTTTAAAACGAAAAGAGCGCTAAATTATATACCTATTTCCCCTAATTATCCTGCTAGTCCAGTTGAAGTATTTATTTGGAAAGGTAAGAATGATACGAGGATGCCAGGAGACCTAAAAAAAAATCCTTTTTTTAGTGGTGAGGATTTGGGAGTCACAAAGGAAAATATTTGTAGTTTCTCTAGTAAAAGCATGTAGAATTGAATAAGGAAGGAGATATAGTTCTTTTAAAGCTATGGTAGCAGACAAAAGTTTTCATCTATACGTCTGTGATATTTTCATATTTAATCATCTGTGATGTATATATTTTTATCTACATAATGTCTCTAAATGTAGTGGTGATATCACCAACATTGGCAAACCAGAATCTGTTCTTTATAAGATAAAAAATAGACCAAATATAACCTCAAAATAAGATGTTTTAACTTCAGTTCCTCTAAAAATCTAAAAGCAAAGAAAGGAAAAGGAGTTTGTTACTTCAATGTAAAAAAGAAAGACATCAGAGAATTCAGTAGAATTATTTCAAATTCAAACCAATGTAAATCAAACCGTATTTTCAATTGAATTAAAATGCAACTTGAAATTATTTCAGTTGCCTAGACATGTTTATCAATGACAAGTGCCCACTCACCAGCAGAACTTAGTATTAAAAGACTTAAGTTCAAAATCTCTACTCCGCTGCTCCTAACACGAAAGGGGCCGGAGCTGGTCCTATTTGCAGTCTGAATAAATGAGTCAGATAGAAATCAGGGACAAGGAAATGAGATTGCTCCCTTTTTTAAAGTCCGGGGAATGAGGCACAGAACAATTAAACGCTCCAGCTAAGGTCACATTGCAATTTGCAGTCCATAGCACATCTAGACTTTGAACACATCTTTCAAGTTTCACAATCAAAGCAATCTTTTTTGTTTCTTTCTATTTTTTAACAAAGCAAAATTTTTTTCTGCTTTACACACAGTATATGACATGAAAAATGCAAATAAAAAAATTATAGTTTAATGATTTTCTGTTTACTTAATTTCTCCATTTTTTGCATTTAGAGAGATCAGACTTTTTATTTTATTTTGTTGGGTTTTTCCTTAGGTATCAAATTACAATCTTACATAAATCCAAATAAATAAAATAAAACAAAATTGCTACCTAAAACCATTACCTGAAATTTTTAAACATTAAGACTTCAAAAGGGTTAATTAATTACATTAGCTGTGTCATTATCCTGGCAACATTTTGCCGGAGGGCATATGGATCTATTCAGCTGCTGAGTTTGAAAGAGCTGTGTCCTTCTCTCTCAGAAGAAAATTCATCAGACATTAAAAACATAGTCATTAGCAGAACATATTGTTTTCTCTCTACCAGATTGGAGAACATCAGATGGAATAATCAAAGCAAATATTAAATAAATACTTTTTTTAAAAAAAAACTGAGATCCAGAACTCATAAAAATTCACAATAGATTTTTTCATGATAAATGGCAATTGCTCATTATTTACTGAATATGGAGAACCAAAATTCTGCATCATTTCACATATTTACAGTCAAAAATACATGGAATACATTCCTGATTTAAAAGACAAAATGATATCCTCACTGTTACTATCTAGGGTTCAGATTTCTAAGGGTGCAGAATGAGTTTCACATTCAGGGAGATAAGCTAAGACTCTGAGACTCTTCAGCTGGGAAAGACTGTTTAAGCATGTGACAGAACTCTATAAAATAATGTCAAGCATAGGGGAAGTAAAAAAAAAGAAGAAATCTTTGCTATTTCTCATAGAGGAAACCGAGGAGATGTCAGATGTTATCTGGAGATGAGTTCTAAATGTTTAAATAAAAGTGCTTCTTCATGCAGCACATGATTATACTATGAAGTTCATCGTCACAGAATATTGCAAATGTTCAGAGGGTTCGCAGGTTCAAAAATCAATGAGATACAAGCACAGGAGGAAAAAAGCACCATAGATTATGATGAACAAAGGAATAACCCCCCTGGTCAGGAAATTGCTTAGCCACAGATTGCAGGAAACTGGAAAGCTAAAATGTGGGAACATCAATATGTGTTTTCTTTTTATGCTTTTTCCCAGCCAGCAGTCATTACTGGCCAACATTGGAGACAGAAAGCTGATGGAGATGGTCTTTGGTCTTCTTGAATATATCTTCTTTTTCAAAGCAGAATTAGCCTAAAAATCCTTAACCCTACAGTAATAGGAAATATTCTTTAATTTACATACTTATCCTATGTTTTCATGTGGTCTTGAACAAATCCCTGCAAGTTTATCTTTTCTGCAGTGTGCCTGGCAGCACTTTTCTGGGTCGTATGATGAGGAAGACATCAGATGCCTTTGATCGCCGGGAAAGACCTTTTCTGCCTAAAGGAGCAGGAACTGCAGTGCTAGAAGTTGCAGGAGCAGACGTGACATCACTCCATCTCTCTGGCACCAACGTATAAAATGCCAGACATGAGACTGAAGAGCTACTTCCCACTACAAGATTATTCTCAGGACAAGCCTGGAGTCTTAGTCCTTCTACAAGACTGTCTTCTAAGAAACTCTCAGTGAAGGTTACTTGTCCACCATACTAAGCATCCATCTATTATGTACTTTAGCTAAAAGCTTCCTAAAGGGACCTAGGAGGAATTTCTAATCCAAAAAAACCCATATATATTATTTTTTTATCAGATAGGGCTGAACTGTACAAAAATTGCTCAGCTTTATGGGGTTACATGCTGATATTGTTGCTATTTTGTGACGGGCTTACATAGAGAAGCACTCACAGTCCATGAGGGTACTTTTGATTTCATAGTCTGATTTCAGTTATTTTCCCCAAGGCATGCACAGGTGCCTGGAGTGAAATAACAATAAACTCAATAGTTCAAAATGCTTTCCAACTACATCAGCACAAAGGTAAAAAAACTAACTTTGCATGAACATCTTTGATTCTGGCATAGAAGTAGAAACAGAAGCCACAGTGGGCAAACAATAATTTTCATAATCAGTTAGATTCAAGTAACATTCACAATATCAGCAAAAGGCATCATCTTAACCCCCAGGCCATTCTCTGACATAGCTCAGAACTCTGGAAACAACTAAACAAAACTAAAAAAAAGACTCAAAAATTGATCACGATTTTTCTAGTAGAACAAAAACACAGGCACTTTCGCAAATGTGATACACAGAGTTAACTTTAAATGTCATAATGGTTCCCTTGCAATTTGCTGAAATGTTACCATTAAAGCTGAACATATGCACAAGAATTTTTGATTGTTTTTCTCTTTTTTTTTTTTGCAGTTTTTTCTTAGAGATTTAAATAGCAAGCACTAAAACTTTTCTAATAAAAAGATAAGCCAATGAAGTACATTGCATGGGTATAAGTAAGAAAGGTAGAAATAATAGGAAAATAATTTTGCTATTTATATGGAGAAAAGTTTGAAAATAAAAAATGAAGAACAATGACAACAGTGGATTCCAAAGCTATTGAAGAGGAAAAATCAACAATCAGCTTTATAAGCAATTAATTTTGAAGCAGTTGTTTGATGAAAAGGAATTTGGAAGGATCCAATCATTTAAAGCAGGAAACAGTGTTCAAAGTTGATCTGTAGGCATGCAGTAATAAATATACAAAGTATATACCTCTTTGATATCCTATGACCAATGCTTACCTAATCCTGAGTATAACATTTGAAATATCCTAAATATCTTGATCAGATCCTTGATGAATGAGTAAACATTACATTTACTCATATTGTTAGGACTAAGCACTAAGCTTCTTTAAAATGCTGTCTATGCCTACACCCTTCAAAATATAGGAATAAAGAACATTGGGTAGGAAATCATATTTTTTCTTGTGAGTGGGCTTTTCAATCTCAAGAAAGTCTGTTTCTAGATTACTAGGGCATATGGAGATTAAGGCAGGTTATTAGAATTGAAAAAATGCATTGTTATATCTTTAGAAACCAGGTCTGTAATTTCTTTTCTTGTTATTGTTGCTGTTTCCTGTTCATCCTAAAAAAAAATCTTCCTGATGGAAAACTTTTGCTTTTTTTCATTGAGTATCAAAATGATGACATGAGCTGAAGTTTCTGAATCCACCTTCAAACAACTGAGAGTACTGGTGCACCCTGTCACATTCCAAATATGCATTATGTGTTGCTTTACAAAGGAATTCTGGTCATCAACAAGCACTTGGGATTTAGTTTCTTTACTTTGTGTTAAAATTATTAAAACATAGAAAGCTCTACAGCAGGACCAGATAATTTTCAGAAATTAGGTTCTCCTTTATGTGGCTTTCGAGATATTCGGTCTGATATATGTACTTTGAAAAAACTCAAACCTCAGGTTATAACGTGGGCATTGGCCCGAGCTCAGTATCTAGTGCAGTGGCTTCCAGTTTGTTTTGAAGAAAGAAGTCAAGAAGAAGTCAAGTTACTTCTTTCTTTAAGAAAGAAGTCAAGAGATGTCAAGATTAAGGTGACTTTTAAATACTTGGATATTATCAAAAATATAAATTAATAATTAAAATTGTAAAATAAATTATGTAAATATATTACAGTATTTGGAACAAGATCTGAAGTACCTAAACACTTAAACACTTAGTGCCCAAACATCAGCCTTGAGTTATGCTCATTCGCTGCCCTTCAGTTTAGTGTGTCCTGATTTATTTTTTATACGAAGAACAATTTCAAAACTTTTCTGCCACAGTTACCTCTCCTCCTTAGAAATACTTGCAATATGTTTTTTAATAGAGACTCCAGAAAGGTGGAAGATGTGAGCTGCATCCATCAGACAAAGTTTAAAGGAAGAAATAAATTGGCATTTGCAAAGGCTTTGGTGAATATTTTAGCCATTAAGCTGTAAGATTTGAAGTAACACTAGTTCTATTTTTTTAAAGGTTTCCAGGTGACTATTTGCAACAAAGTCTGTCTGGGAAATTTGTATCTTTTAAAGCTGATGGTACAGCCTCTTCCAATTCACAAAGGAACTGATCTGTCCAGCTAGTATTTTGGATGTCTTTACAGGTATATCCTGTTTGAAATATCCCAGTGGTGCTTCCTATCAAAATCCAAATGGCAGAATTAACTTCCTGACAATGAAAATCACATCTATGCAAGGAGCTAACCCATACATTATGCACATAATTCACTTATTTTTAAGGAAATTCAACTAACAGCCTAGATTTTCTACTAAAGTCCACAGAGGACAGATTGTACCTATGGTTTATCATCTTGATGGCTGAAAGTTATGATGACAGAAATTTATAAAGGATTCCCTACAGTAAATAATGTGGGAATTTAAGTTATGTGTGGATAAAATAAATAACTTACTCCATGAATATTCAGTATAATCTGAAGCATGTGTGGTGGGATATGGGGGTGATCCTTTAAACTTTGAATCTCTCTTCTTTTTTTTTCTATCTTTCCTTGCTTTTTCACAGATAATATATTGCAGAAAATGAAATATTAAACAGAAGTATTATAGAATGGATTTCTGTTTCACCAGGGGATGACGAATGAACTAGAGCAGATACCTGTTGACTTTATAGAGCCGATTCATCAGATTCCTGTTTGACCCACAGCTGTCATCTTCCTACAAATTAATGTTTACCACTTTTAAATGCCTTCGTCTTGGGGAGAGATGAGAGGAAAGAGGAGAGGAAGCAGGATAAAAACTAAAAGAGAGACCATGACTTTATGAAGAATTGCTGGGAACCTACTATATCATAAGCTAATTATACCTCAGGCCTGTCCAAATGTCACTCTGCAATGGTGAATTATAGTTATGAGGCTACACCTCTTCAATTTCTTACTCATAACTAAATCAGAATCTTTTTAAGTTTTAATTAATCTGCTTAGCTTTAGTTGTGAGGGAGTAGGGGAATGGCGAAGGAAAGCAGATTAACCCTTAAATCGCCCAGTACTTTTACAGTTTCTCCTCTCAGGCTATTTTTTCCTTAAGCATCTGGGGGAGTCAGCATTCTCTCTCTGACATTAGGACCTATTAGGCAGTGATATATATATACTTATATATATATACACTTTTTTTTTAATTTGCCAGCATCAGGCTAGTTCTTTATATTTCATTATCAAAAGCCAATTAATTTTCTGTAAAAGTATCAAATTAATTACAAAATACTATGGAAATATAAAGAATGGACGAATTTCCCTATTCTCTCCTCCTATCCTATCCTCATTATGGGAAACATGTTGGGCCCTTTGGCATGAAAGCCCTATTAAAGGACTGAAGACTGTCTAACTCCTCATTTAAAATTCATTTGGCAGTGTCAGGAGGCCTATGTAATGGGGGTAGGTCCATTTCTACACACAGGGACCATTTTCCAATTCCCTGACATAGAAAGATACAGGCATAAAGTCATTAGAAGGGAAGATGGAAAAGACTGCAGGAAGAAACCTAGTCCATGTGCTCCATCTGTTTACCAAAAATTCCATACATATAAGATACATAGACTTTCTAGGTAATCTACTCCAGTTTTTCATAGTCCATGCTAGTAGAAATTTCTCCATACTGCAGTTTAATATCATAAATATTTTGCTCATACACAATGAATATGGAAGATGGCTTTCTCTTTCTTCTTTATACCTGACTTGTAACTGTTTGAAGACTATCAGTATGTCTTCTTCAGTCTTCTCAAGACTCCTTTGTGCCATTTCTTTGTTTTTCATCTTTATACATAGAAGAATAGAAACTCTCGACAGATTTAAAATCTCCAAATGAAACAGAACTATGATTTAGATGTTTAATTATTGGTGTTACTCTACCTGGTCTCCAACTGCCAGTTCAAGATCGTGAGGTGTTCCTGGGTCCTATATCATTTCTGCTATGTCTCTGCAAACTCATCTGGAATAGTAAGAGATGCCTATGTTTAGGCAACTGAAACCCATTATTCAAGAGTTAGCTGGATGATCCCCTGGGTTCCTTTGACTAGTGAGTGGATGAGATTTCTGTTGACTCTGAACAACATTTAGGCATAGACATCTAGGTGTCTGTGTATAGAGCTGATTCCTGACTCCGTTCACATGATGCTATACATATGTAGTAAAGTTGCAGATACTGAGATCTGGGGAAAAGAACATTGTGTTTGAGAGATTTCACAAAATAAAGATTTCAGAAATTTAAATTCTGAAATTACAGGGTCCCCTATACTTATACTTGCTACAGGAAATACTTTGCAAAGATTGAAACATCTGAAATTTATGTGAAGAGCTCGCTCTATTGATATGGGAGATTCTCTTCAAAGTTATGAGTATAATGTTTTCAGTTGCTTTATTAAGTCTAACCATCTGGGACAATGCTATTCAGAAGTGTTGCAAACTCTGTGTTCATATTTATGTGTACTTAGGTGTAGACGGTAGAACTGATATTTATGGGATGAATACTATGTTGTATGATATAGTAGATTTGCCATAATTTCTTAATGTTACAATTGTGATCTCCTTAATTAGTATAGAAAAGATTCACTGTGTTCTGGTTAAAGCTGCAGCTTTACTGATCAAATTAAATTGACTTATTTCTTGAGCTCCTTTATGTTGCTGTCTCTTACTTAATAAATGCATCAAGACTTGAGTGAAGAACGCTCATTGTCAAAAGTGAACAGCTCCTTGGGCTAGCAACCCACAATCCAAAGACATCTCAGCTCCAGTAGTACAACAGTCATACCTCATTTTACTTTTGTTCTGAATTCCTCTTCTATCTCACAATTTGAGCAACAGGAGTATGTGGGCCTCTAAGGCAAAAGCAGCTCCATTTGGCAACTGATACATCTCCCTCAAGGCATAACTCAAACCCTCGAAGGAGTGTGGGCAAAGAATAAGGTTTTTCAGTAATCACAGGAAGGAGGGAGACAAGATGAAAAGCCCTGGAGATCTGAGATTTTTGGTCCTGCTTCTGATGAAATGGTGGTGACTCATAAGAAGGTCACTTCCATAAACAGTGTTTATTTCAGCTATTCTGTCTTCTCCCCTAGTAGCAAGAATCCAGCAAATCCAGCTTTCTAGGACTCTGATAAAGGAAAAATGTGGAATCTTGACCATTTTCTGGCTCTTAGAAGGCTTCTCTACTTCATATAGATAAGGAAAACAGCTATCGAGTAGTGCAGTTATGTCCTGTCACTGGTTGCAGTCCAGTCCATGCCATGCTCATCTGACCACTGTCCCTGCAGATTACCACGTGGTAGCAGGTTTCAAGAAATGCTCAGTTATATTCAGGGTACCTGAAAAATATTGGGAAAAATATGAGAATTCTGTCAGAACTAAAGAGTATATTGTGGGAAGAAGAAAAGCAAAGAAGGTGAAAAGTCAAGCAAGCCAGTTAGATAATTGCTTTTGGTGAGCAACTTACCATTCTGAAGAAGATTTTTACGTTAGGTTTATCTCTCTTCTGCTAGATTGTGAGCACTTCCTGTGCAAGAGGCCTTGCATAAACCAAAGAGCATTTAACTGAAAAGCTAGTTTAGTGCCTACAGATTCATTCCACTTAAATTTAGAGAAAATAATTTAGATCAAAACACGTGAATAAGCCATATTTGCTCCTCTTGCAATCAATAGCAGATACTTCTGCATCTCACATCATTAGAAATATTTTAGAGGTTTGTTAGAGAAAAGGTGAATTGTTTCTCAGAAGCATCTTTTTGTCACTGCTGAATCTAAGAGGAGCCCAGGGTAACTTGCTTAGTTGTAGATGTAGACATATAGATATGACAATCTAGAAGGCAGCTAAAGTTACAGGAGGTGAATGCAACTTGCAAAATACAGTATATCTATTCTGCCTGAAAGCACTTCTGCAGTTGGTACAGGAAACAGTGTATAATAATCAGTGTATACCTCAATTTAACGAATATGTCATACATTCTTGGCTAGCAGGAAATAAATAACTGCATTTAGAAATACTGATGGAAAAAAAAATCTACTAATTTAGGACATGTGGAAATTTTGAAAATAAGACCCAGTCTGCTGCTACCATAGATATTCATTCTATAGAGCTGGACAGATTTATACTAGCTAAAGATTAGGATCAAAATATAAGCCTAATATCCTTAGATGCTTTAATTATTTATCCAAGGCTGTTTTGACTTGCCCTCTGCAGTTGGCTCTGAGTCAGAGGAAGCTTTACAAAGTATATTAGCAATTATTAGCCAGCTTAAGCTTTCACTGCATATTAGGAATCAAATCAGACTTTTCTATTCTTTTAATTATTATTTTTAAAGAATGGAATAAAATGTCTAATTTATCTTTGTAAAGTAAAAGGATAAAATAGTGCTTTGGGTTAAAAATGTCCCATTGAAATGACTGCCAGAAATGGGGAAATAAAGAAGAAAAAAAGAAGCATGGAGAAACATTTCTCATCTTCAAAGTACTGCATAAGCATCAGCTGATGATTACTTCACCACTCATTGCTCATATTTGATGACTGAAAGTCATGGTCTCTAAGGGGCAAAGACAGTTTTCTCACAACGTTACCTGAATATTTGCTTTCCCAGCTTCTCCTGAGCAGAATGGAAAACCATTCCATGGTGCTCCTACTATATGGACTACAAAGATACATGTATTTAAATAATGAGCAATTACATGTCAAGGCACAATAAAAGGACAATCTTCTGACAATGTTTCAGAATAAACTCTAGTTACAGAAAAAGAGTAAATCTTTTAGTAATGGACTCTTTATCTTCATTAAAGAATGTGTCCTTAAAGCACAGTATATTTCACAGTTTATTTCCCCTTCTATTTGTTGTAAGAAAGCAAGGCTACTTTCTGATACCATTATGTGGAAGATAGTTCATGGCACTGTTAACTGAAATCAGTAGGACAAATCAGTAAGCATGAATGTCAAAAAGTACACCTTTATTTCTGATTCAATCATGAAAGATATGATTAAATTCACACTGAGAAAAACAAGTAGTCTTTCTTGGCACCAGTAATTAGAATCTGGTATGGTCCCCAAAAAGCCTTTGTTTTGAACCAATCCGACAGTGTAAGTAACAGGACGTGAAAAGACAGAGCGCTTGGCAAAAGCCTGTAAAATGGCAAAATCGTTGAAAGTGTGGATTGTTATAAAACATGCAAGGAAGAAATACTCCCCCAAGCAGGACATGTCAGTTGCATGGGAATGGCTTAGAAAAGTGGTTACTTAAAGACTCTGACTTGTGAACCTCTGAGGTGGAGGCACAATAAGTGCCATAGGGATGTAGTGTAGATGAGAAGTGAATTAAGCACAAATGAGGAGGGGAGAACTGGAAGAGTCAAGGAAAGTTTCTGCGGTGGAAGACGACATGCCCTAGGAAGACGGGGAAAGTTGGGATGAAAAGAAATTCTCCCTACAGGCACAGAACCTTGTCTATTACATTTTACAGCATTTCAGGAATTAGGTTAGAGGAAAACGTTTTAGTAGTTTGCAAAAATCATTCTTTTTAATAAGAAAGACTATATATGTGTGTGTATCTATATTTATGCCCATAATTGATAGCACATCAATGCTTAATACTTATATTTCTATATGCAAAAGCATAAATTATTGCAATGTCCTTTTATATTGCACTGTAAATCTTCTTCAAAGGGATTGAAATGTTTTTGAAAAAGAAAGCTTATTAGAGACATGAAGGAACTTCTGCTCCTCATAGCTTTAAATTAGGTTTGGAAGACATAAAAGATAGTCGTGTATTTTAGGTTACATCACTCATACCTCTCATCAAAAGCTGATCAAATATGTGTAAATACATGTATGTAAAAAAAATGCATACGTGTATTTATATACAAATTTTTACATAGACAATATTAGCCTCAAAAAATGACATATTTCTAAAAACTACCAATTCTAATGACTTTTCTTTCCTAGTCTCCTAAAACCGAATATTTCCGTCTTCTTACTTGATATTGTTTTTAAAAGAAAATAACATTATAAAAAAAGTTAAGTTTTTAAAAAAAGATTTTTTTAACTTTTGCTGTGGCCTTGCAATTTAATTTAATGGAAAAAAAGAACTGTACAAAGTAGAATATCCTGAATATCCTTATCCTTTTTTTTTTTTTTCCCAGAGATGCTTGTTATATCAATATCCTACTAAATTAAATGGCGATAAAAGCAATGTTTCATATACATAGACCTGGAATAGTCAAAAAATATGAATATAAATGAAGCAGAAGGGTAAAAATGTTAGTTATCAACATTCATATTTATACGTTCAGAGATCCAGGAGGAATATAAACACTGTCCAAACATGCAGGGACAGGAGTAGGAAAGCCAAAGCCCACCAAGAGATGGGTGTAAATGACAGCAAGAAGGGATTCTGTAGATATTTTACCTGCAAAAGAAAGTCTAGATAAAATTTAGGCCTGTTGCTAAATGGGGCAGGAGGCATGGTGACATGGGCATAAAAAGACTGAGGTACAGAATATCTTCTTCACCTTGGACTTTAGTGGTAAAATTTGCCTCAGGAGTCTCAGGCCCCTGAAGCTGGGAGGAAAGTTTGGAACAAAGACAAATTCTCAGTGTAGGATGATCAGGTTAGGGATCAGGTTAACGAATACTTAAACAAAATGGATATACACAAGATATTCATTTCCATTTCCAATTAATTTTCTACTTACAGCACCTTCAGGGCCAAGACTCCAAAATATTTTATTTCAATACCACACACTTTTGTAGTTTTTTTGATACCTTTTCTTTGGGGGACAGAGGTTGATGGGAGAACATTATGCTACCAGGATCAAAAGGACATTTGCTTGCTGGAAAATAGTAAATCCCTTCCTATGGTGCACAAGCAAGTATGTACAACATCAAATCTTTTATCTATTTTTGAAAATTTCAGCCATATTACTTACTCAAATGCTGCAACATCTTCATAGGTCATTAAATTTCTGCAGGCTGCTTGTGGTCATTTGTTTACAGGGTTTTGTGAGTCAGAGGGTTGCTCATAACCAGAATGAGTTCATTACCATACATAAAACAAAAATTTGCTGCAATAATATATGCAATATCTTTTTAAATTTCCGTATATATACTCAGCAATATTCTTGAAGAAATAAAATTATATAAAACCTCATACAAATGCTCATTTCTTTCAGTCTAGGATCCAACAGAAGGAAATGCTGATAAGGTTATCTGCTTCTCTTATTGGACTTATTAATTTAGCCGAATATATTCAAAGACATGGTATATGCTTCAGAGCAGACAATGTGAAATCCAACATTAGAGCAAGAAGGAAAACATGCTTACTGTGTAAAGCAATGATAGGCCAGCTTTTGAACTTCAGAACTGCTGGTGTTCACAATTCCTGAATAGCAATTATTCATTATCTCCAAAAAATAGGCTCAGGTGCCCTGAAACAACTACGATATATATATACTCTGTATACATGAAAAAGTATGTGAGAGTTGACTGTTCCTATATAGATCTTTGTAAATATGTGTCACATTTCTAATTGGAGACATTAAGAGACAAAAAGGCATAAAGCTTTAAGAATGATTTTGTTCTTCTAGGGGGTTTATCACTGCAGCGCCAGTTCAAGGCTTATGTAATTTAAGGAAAACTCACAGAGCTGCAACATCCTTTCCCTAAGATTTTTGTTGAATTATTTTAGCTGGAATTCGTACTGATTGTCAGGCAGGAAATAATACTGAAAATAGGAGAGATCTAACTTCATTTAAAATCAGAATCAATGTTTTCAGTGGCCAAATATATATATTTGCCTTATATCGACAGTCACAATTTGTCTATTTATGATTTCTAGGATTTTCTTTTTCTTGTTATTGTTTTTGTTTTGTTCTGTTTTGTTTTTGCAACTGTCTTATCTAGTTCTAACATAGTCTTGTTGCCGTGTGGAAATTTAGGTCTTTTATTTTTAAACAACCAACTTTGGTCACCTGTGCTTATACAAAATAATCCCCTCACAGGAAAAAAATCTGCTGTCTGCCCATTATTTTCAACATCCAGTTTAATAGACATTAATTTTCTGATTTTGTTTTTACCTTCTAAGATAGGGATCATCTAGTGTAATTCTGTGTTATTTTGAAATTAGAAGGACAGAAAATGTAAAATAAAGATCTGCAAGATGCTTCTCCCAATGAACCCTCAAGGAGAGATGGCTGAATATGATCATTCATTAAAAAAAAAAAAAAGATACAATGTTCTTTTATGTACATATTACTAGAGGTCCAACTCCCATAATTCATACCCAATAGGAGGAAATATAGCAGAGCTGACAGATGTCATCAGTTGACTTAAAAGACTGCATAAAATTCACAATGTAAGACTTTTATCTACAAAACCTGCATGTTTAAAAAAAAAAAGAAATGTGCCAGTGGTTATAGGCTGCTACTTTGACTGCTAAGCCTTTGTAACCTGCAATTCCATAGATAAATAGTTATAAATTATGTGCCTTGTTCAACTTACTCAACAATATCTATAATTGTAATACAAAATGTAAAAGACATAGATTTTCAGAATAAAAAAAGAAAAGAGCTAAGAAATGATTCTTGTGGCATGCATGTTTCTTTATGATCCAATGTGCAACACTTTTATAGGCTATATGTCTGAAAGGAGGCATATATAATGATGTTTAATATGTAGTTGAGAGCAAAATTATTACAGTTTTATATATAGTGAAGCCATATAACAAAAGAGCAGTAGCTAGTGTTTGCCCTTATATGAGATGCAGTCATATAATAGAGAGCCTTAAAGCCAGGGTTTACTGTACTTTGGGAATTAATCACATAAACTATAAATTGGGTTCAACAGGCTGGCTGGGTAAATAGGCGCAGCTAATGAGGACACTATGAGATCTTATAAGAGTGCTGACTGCCCCAGGACAAAAGTGCCGAGCTGCACCTGATGGAAAACTAGAAGACATCAAAGCATAAAGGATTAGTGCTCTCACAGTGTTGAGAAATGGCCAGGGGGAGATTCACCAACTTATTACCCACATCCAAGCTAATCCTGTTATCTGCAAAATATGACTGTGTTCAGGAACTGCCACCACCTAAACTTGCAGGAGACTAATTCTGTGTTTACATGGACAAAAGTGCGGGGAATTTTCATCTGAGCAGAGAATATAAGAGATGAGAATTTTTAAGGGTTTATATCAAATGTGTAGAGAAAAAAATATATAAGTTTAGGTCTTTAATGACTGATCTCTATCCTATATGGGCATCCCATAGGAGAGCATACTTTCTCTAAGAATAAAGGGCAAAAGTCATATACAATTTATTCTCTCATGTTTAGTTGGAATGCAGTTGCACACTTTCCTGAAAGAAAATCAAAATACATTGAAAGTACCTTTGAACATGAGAGGGATTGATGGTCTACCAATACTTATGCCCAGAAAATCTTTTGTGCAGCAAATGTCTGCCTCATGTTTTTGCAGTGGTGAAAAATATCCCAAGGTCCTTGCTGGCATACAGCAAATGATAATTCATTATCAAGCCTGAGGTATATATGAGGAGGCTCGAAATTTTTTGAAAAAGACTTAGAATCACCAATGCTAGAAATCTAATCTTCCTTTTACCAATAGTTCATATGGTATAGCGAACATCTATGGAAATATTTTTCATTGTGAACAAAACGAAAATAGACCCAAACTTTACCTGCTGGAGAAGATAATTCCGAATGTTAGGGAAAAGGTGTACAAAATATATTTAATCTAAACATGCAATTTGCTCTTTCCAGTGGTTCATCAGAGCCAGAGATGATTTCCTTCAGGGCAAAGTTTAGGCATAATTACATAGGCAGGCCTGTGGGTAAGTATTTATATGGCATTAAGCAACACCCCCTGGCACAAGGATCTTGCAGGCAAGAATTTATCTAACTATCTAAGGGAAATGATTAAATTTGTAAATTTTAATTTTTAGGGATGTAAGAATGCCAAAGTGCTTGGTGATGGAAAAGCATTACTATAAGGGCAGGGTTGCCCATTGGCTTCCCTTCGCTTCCTTGCTATTGTTTCTGTTCAATAGCACCATATCTATGTCAGGAGAATATCGCAATTAATGCCCTCCTACCAGCAATGAAAAACAACCACGCTTGTGAATCAAAGCTAGTGACTTCCTGTTAATAGTGAACCAAAAGTAAATATTTTGAAGAAATGTGTCTGTTGATTCCAGGTTAGCTCTGGAAAGAAAGGAATAACCTTGACTTTCCTATCAATCCCTTTCTTATCCACTCATTACAATTTGTGCCTTTTCTGCATTTGCTCCTCTCCTATTCTCTTAGCATCATCCGATCTTGCAGTAATCAGAAAGTGCTTTCTTACCAGTCACACACAACTCATTAATGTTCAGCCTAGACAATGTTACATCCTCCTCTGTCTAAGCACATGTACCTTCTGATTAAAATTTAAATAAAATAGAATAAAATAAAAGTAAAGATTAAGGAATAGATCAAAAATACCATTCATTGGATAATTCTGCATTATTTCTTCTTTGGCAGGGTGACTATTTCACTCACAAAAAGGTTACTGTGATTTGGAATTTCAAACAGATTTCTCATAAGTCTCTTGATTTTACTGAGGTTTTTCTGCTGAGGAGTGAAAAAAACAACAATTTATTTAAGAAATATAAACTTTTTTCTTTTCATAAACAGTAAATAGAATTTGTATTTTATTTGAAATAGATTTTAATTTTAAAAAAGAGGAAATATTGTAATTGAAAATATGTATATTGTTGGATTCAAAGTTGATTGTTATCCATTTAAAATGCCTTATGCACTTTGAAACAGAACAATATAGTTTTTCAATTTGCTAATGTATATTTTGCAGTTTTTTGAAACTCTGTTATAGCCACTTCCTCAGCTAGGTGTTTCACACATCTGATTGCTATTAAGGAAGTGAACAGTTTCAGTAAAGAAACAAAGGAAACTGACAGATGGTTGGAGAAACAAACAATGAAAGAGGAGAATAAAGAGGACAGATTTTCAGCCAATAAAAACTAAAGTAGTTATACTGAGCACTGACAGTCATATAAAGTTCTGGGTGATTGTGTGGTTATGGACTGAAAAATACTTATTTTTGTTGTATTTAAAACAAAAGAAGCAAATAGAAGAAGATTAAAATAAAATGCAATCAAGTTATGACAAGGAACTGCACCTGTTCCCTGACTGCAGTCTGCAGGTACCAGCAGGGTCATCCTGATAACTGTTTTGCTTCTGATTTTAGACCTCAATTTATCAAATAGAGAGAAAAGAGTTAACAAACCAATAAAGGTTTTGCTACTGATCTGACATTCTCAAAGGCAGATGACAGAACACAATTATCAGAAAATATATTAACTTAAAACACAAGCTTGAAGATCTAACACAAATGTTACATCAGAGCTGAGACTGGGGAGCATTAAAGAAAGTGAACGTGTTTATTTGGACTTTTTCAAATTTCAAATGTTTGATATACTTACATAAATTTCAAATTGTGCCTATTATTTTCTTCTAAGTTCTTGGCAGGAGATTCTTAACTTCCCACTCCTAGCTTGTTAAATGAGAATAATCTTGATACGTTTTACCATTTTTTTAAGAAAAAAAAATAGGATAGCTCATCACCTCTTTATGAATCAAGTTGTCTTACGGCATCAAAACTTTGTGTCCTGAGCTTCAACTAGATTTGAAAACTGTGACTCACCATATAGTTTCCAAAACTCACTTATCTTCACTTAAAGTGTATCAATGAAGTAAAGTTTATGGCAACGAGGCTCTGGTTATCCCAAAGCAAATAAGTATCCTTCTCTTTGACCTTGAGACAAACATCAGCTCCATTTGGTCATCCATACTTTGGTCAGCTAATACATACATATACACATGTAGGCCAAGAAGCTTCCTGAAAGGAATAAAGGTTAAACTGTTTAAGTCAGAAACTTTTGTCCTTTTCCATCCTCTTTCTGCTCCTCTTCTTTGGATGGATCATGTTGGAAAGTAGTGAAAACACTTAGTCTATATTCTTTAAATTGAAAGGATTTTTTTTTATTTCCTTTGTAACTCCAAAATGGATTACAGAAAATGGAAAGAGTGGAGTCCTCTTGCCTTGCTTTGCTTGGCTTGCCACTAAATCCTTCAATAGGAGCAAAAATGAACCTACAAAATAGCCTGTTACTGCTTACTGAATATTTCCCTTTTGTTTCCCAAAGCTATGGAAAATGTCAATATAACAAATTTCAAATTACCAAAGAATCTTTTCTTTCTCAGTAGCTGCAGTACTATGAAGCCTTTACTTTCTCTCTATTGACGTTTTATGCCTTTGAAATAAGCTTGCTGAGAAAAGCAATAGTCAGTTTATCTTTAGTACATTCATTTGCAGGACATACGAGACATTTAGCTCACCTAACCTCAGATGTCAAAAAGTTTGTTCTTAAAATTACGTTACTTAGGATTTGTGGCATAGCAGTACTTACTCTGAATATCTACATATGTTTATACTGTAGGTACCTATATTTGAGCTGGTCAACCCATGTTGAAAATACTAGTATGCGACTAATGTCATCATAAAACAGATGTCTAAAAGGGTGAATCACATAAAAATATCTAAAGTTAGACTAGGTGAATTTCACCTTTCTGACCTTTTTGTCTTTCTTTCTGGGGCTTGAATGCCAAGATTTTGCTTTTACATTTCACAATAATGTTGTTTACATCCAAAACAGAAATGTTTACTAGTTCCTGTGTAGTTTTGAATTTCTATGTTTGTCTGATGTCTCAGGAGAATGAAGCTGCAACAAACACAAATATTTGGTTCTGATTCTATCATCATTGCCTGGGAAATTCACAATTTTCATTTTGCACTGAAAACATGTTATAAAGGATTTGCCTATTCAAATAGACATCCTTTCCTAAAATAAAAAAAATTAATTACATTGCTGCTAATATATCAATATTTTTTTATCAGTTATATTACAGAATTGTTTGGGTGCATTGAAAATTAGCTAGATGATGTACATGCATCTGACAAGGCTCAATGTATTCTGACAGAGCTAGCTGGACTAGCAGCAAGTCAAGTCAGGGTTGTCCCCATGGAGCATGACCCTGTGTTTGAGAATTCAGTGAGAATCTGAATTCATGCAAAGAAGTCTATGATGGGCTCAAGGTGTTCTTGAATACCACAGCTTCTTCAGAATCACATTTCAGTCTATTGCCCTGAGACCACACTTCCCTTGAGGGTACCTCAATACTGTAAGCAGGGCATACAACTTTGAAAAAGACTTGAGCTAACATGAATCAAAGAACCAAGAAATATCTAGTCTCTGAGCCTCATAGCACTGCACTTCTGAGCAAGATGATTAAGAGCCTATCAACTACAGAGTGGACATGCATTCAACTATTACCATGCCAGGGGAAAAATGTAAAATAGCATCTTAATCTTCCTTAGTTGATGACTTGGTGATAAATGGCTCTACCAAGTGTTTTGGATTCCCTTAATGCTAGCATTATCTGATTCACTTGTTACTCACATCGACAAAGGTTGACTGATCTAAAAGAAAAGAGAGCAAGTCTGGACATTTTGAGTTAACCTGTAGGAACGTAAAGCTAAAACAGTGACAAACCTGCAAAACTAAGTAGTTTTTTTGCAAGGTACATTCAAAAATTTAGGATAGGCTAAGGAGCGGAAAAGGCCTGAGGTGAGCAATGTCTTTTGAGTAGTCAGTGTACTCTGGGCCTGCTTAGGGACATGTTTGGTTGGAAAGCATTAATTAGATTAGATATACATGACTAGAAGGCAGAAAGCTTAAGACATTAACTTTTTAAACAAGCGCATACATTGAGAACATAACATATTCCACTTTTTCAAAGGTAGATGTCTTTCCCATGTTATGATTTCCTTTAGCATCTTAAATGCAAATACATTATCTGTTTCAGGGTCAAATTTTAGCCTTACGTGTACTGCTTTAAAGCACTGCTTTACACTTTGTAGAAAATTACAGTGTTCACACAAGAGCACAGACCCCCAGATGATATTCATTTCATCCATTGGTAAATGTTGGTAAATTTGTTGGGAAAAAGTTGGTAAATGAAAACACTTCACATTCACTCCCATTATACAAGTGTGGAAAGGTTTTTGTGTTTTGGGCAGGGTTTTTTGAGTTCATCTATTTATTTAGGATCAAGAAAAGGCCTACATAAGAGATTTTCTTGCTTCAGCAGAGATAGCTCAAAACTTCCAAACAGTGCAGGCAAGCTTGAATTTTATTTCCCCAGGATGACATGATGGGAATATCCAAGGTCAAATTGCAGTCTGTTTTTCATGGTTTGTATCTTATCTACTCACTTCCTAATTGCAACATACAAGGCTATATACTTAACACACTGAGTAGAAGAAAAATGAACAATCTCAGTGTCTTGACTATGAGAAGAGTATAAGCTTGGAGAAACTCTGTTGATGTCAGTAAAACTTTCACTGAGAGGAGCAAAGAGCAATATTGAGCTAAATGAGTCTGTGATGTGATAACTCATATTTTGAGAAGTCAAAATGGAATGGAATGCATGTAGGAGCATGCACCTTAGTTCAGAGGTAAGTGGATAGGTGGAACCTCTATCTACTTTTTCAAGTACAATATGCTTTATCAAATAGTCTATTCATTGGTTTCAGTGGGAGGTCTTAGATAACAATTTATAAGTATTTCTTAACTTGTTCCACTTTGCAGAAAGCAATTACACAGCCATTGAACTTAAAAAGAATTGTTTTTCTTTCTATTCATGTGATTAGATCATTCCCCTGAAATGGGGAAAGATTTCTTGTTCTCATGAAAAAATAATTATTTTTCAAAGATTGAATGGAGCTAAGAGAAAACTTTGTCTTTGATATGCCACAGAATAGTTGTGTTCCA
The DNA here is from genome assembly GCA_032353885.1 of Nothura maculosa. NCBI lineage: Eukaryota > Metazoa > Chordata > Aves > Tinamiformes > Tinamidae > Nothura > Nothura maculosa. Next base: position 767,297 of record JAUBOD010000057.1, on the reverse strand, counting down.
ATGGACTAATGTACTTTCCAGGGATTATTGCCCAGATAGCAATAATTCAATTTGGGCTTCCTCAGGCAATCACATCAATGATTTATCCTGAGCTGATAAAAGAAGTGGGGAAAAGGTTCCCCTGGTTGTCAGCTGTGTGAGGGGAAGTGGTTTTTAGGAAAGAAATGACTTCGTGTGAGTTGACATTTGAGTTGGGCATTGAGTCTCTCTGTATAGACTTTGAGTGAGATTTCTGTGGGTTGTTTCAGTTACCTATTGTAGCATAAGATAAATCACACTTTAGTCACCTGAGAATGGAACTTGTACATTGCGAGTAAGAAGCAGGCAGGATACCTTGTTAGATTTAAGTCAGATGCACCCTACAGCTGCTGAAGACAAGACAGATCATATAATTGCTTATTTTGTGAATCCTAATCTGGTTTACATATGCACCAACTTTCATCATCTAACTGAAGTGCCTTAGTCTGGGATACAGTCATTCCAGGCTCTCTCTCTATGGTCACAGGGGATAGATATAGACACCCTCACAGTGTATTCAGAGATTAGGTGGACCTCATTGCCTTCATAAGGGGGAAAATTTATTTCTGTGCATGTTGAACTGTAGGCATTGAGAAGGCTTGGCAAAGAGAAATTTGATGTGGAATACAGTCATCTTCACTTTGGCCTAAATTAGGCATTAATCCAAAAGCCTTTAAGCCCTAGATGATGATCTACTTTCCTTATTTCTCAGAGCTGCCTGATGCTGAACATACCTAAATGTCTTCCTAGTCCACTAAAATTTTATGGTTCCTTCAGTTACCAATTTGTAGCTGGAAATGTCAGTTTTGGAGACAGATATTATACTCTAGGTTTATTTGGAACAATGTCTGAATCTTATTGATCTTATTTGGAAGGTGTATGAAAGGCTGGACAAAGGTGGAACATGATTTATCCAATAGACTTTAGTCTGGAAGTGACGCAACTTGCTGCTTACACACTCAGCCTGCAGAAGCGTGGGACTCTCCAGGACTGAGCTGGCTTCTTAATCTCTGAAGGTCTAATGTAAAATAAATTTGGAGAAGTTTAAACTGTATTGTTCCCCACTTTCAGCTGAGTATTCTATTTACCAGCTCAGACATCTTCCTCCAATCCTTTTCCCTTACATTCCAGTGAATTTTGCTCTCCCATCTCCTTAGCATCTCTAAAAGGTGCTGGCAATTAGAGTACTTAGAGTCTGAATGAGGTGGGTTTAATGAACCTACAGCATACGGAACTCAGCTCTCCCAATGTACCATTAAACAAATGGAAGGTAATAGTATCCTCATCCCTTGAAGGGCAATAGATGCACTGCAACCCAAAACATCTAACACTTCATACTAGTTCCTTATGATCTCAGCAGAAGCGGTTCAGATTAGGTTGCCCCCACTCAAAGAGGGAAGCATCACCACTAGGCAGAACACAGGCACCTATTTTGGGTCCACCAAATCACCCTAGGTCAAACGCCTAAAACATCAGTGTCAAAGTTTGAACCTAAACTAGGTGACTGGATTCCACTCTTTGGCATTTAGAGGCTTAAGATTTGATGAAGCAACAAACAGAGGATTTATATGGAAACCCTTGTATTGACATTCCAGCTTTTAGTTAATCTATTCTTCTGCTCCAATTTTTTAAATGTGAGTATTGACCTGGAGTTGTATGGTTATATCTATTGAGGATAATGAAGCATCCGTATGCTATGGTGATGGTTATCATAGAAAGAGTTATCATAGAAAGAGTTATCATAGAAAGAGAAATCGCTGAACAAACTTACTACTGACAAGGCCATGAGAACATGTCCTTAAGACTTTATATCACAGAAGTCTCGGCAAACAAATCAGATATGTTGTGTCTCAAAAAATGATCCTGTCCAGCAAAGGATAGAACCTCTAATCCTTGCAGCATAGAAAATCCTCTATTAATTGTTATGCAAATATCTGTGGATCTAGCGACCAGCAGACAATCTAGTCCGACCAGAAATGGGTTAAAATAAGAAAACAAATAAATAAAGGTTTGGAAGAGTTCTTGAGGAAAAGTTTCTGTTTTACTGTTAAAATGATACCTGAACACTGAACTGCCACAGTGTGTATAGTGCTGTATACATGCTTTTAATGAGTATTGAAGCCAGAAGGCTTTCCTATTGTATTTGCGTGGCTGGCATTACCTTTCCCTGGTTCTAGGTGAAGTGCTAATACAATACCCACAATTCCTGCAGTTCTCCTACCCACTGCAGCCTCAGCTATAGTAGCTGACAATGTAATACTCATTCAGCAGCTGATTATAATTAAAAATATCAGAATAATTAAAGTCCTCAGCTTGACAAGCAGAGCCATAACTTTGCCTTCAGACATTCCTCTCTAATTAGTTAATTAATCCTAATGCAAATTATAAGCAATAATTAGTCAGCCAAGCTTGACATAAAAGTCTGCTGACTTACAGCTAAAAGGCTTTTTCTGGTTGTTGGTTTGTAGCTTCTTAAGGTGTCTTTTGTCCACTCTGAGTTTCTAGGTCTCTAGTCCTGTTAACTTGCTGCTGATATATAGATATGCAAATTAGTTTGCAGAGTGGAAAAACACAGCTATAAATATTTGCACTACCATAGGCACTATTCTATTTGCTTAATAAACTCGGTAGTCATAACGTGCTTTGAATATAAATAAAACATATCCCATACCCATTCTAATATAATATAAATATATGTTTTTGTAAACACACACATAAATTTAAGAATTTCCACATTCTGAGGTTTAATAAAATATATCTGTCCTTAGATAGTCTGAGCTGTGCTGAACAATGACACAACATAGAATCCAAAATGATTCTAAGATTAAACCAGACTCTGATCTACCATATCATCAATGAAATCAAATTATTTTGTACCAAGACAACTAATATCTGATTCTCAGTTTTCCATAGATTTTTTAACAGATTGAGACTCTGTTAAAATGAGATAATTTGAATTATCATCAGAAAAATCAAAAGTGTGAATATTGCATTTCACACAGCAACATGGCTAATATTGGTGTGTTACATTGCACAAAGCCACAGTGCTGACATATCACAGATATCCTCGATTAACTTGAAACACTTGTAGTTGTTTTTTTGTATATTTATTCTATTAAAGCACTTTTTCAGGATGTATTTTTTTATGTAGAAAACAAGATTATATTTTTAAAAAATTAAAGTAGAAAGAGGAAGAAGACTCAGAATTCAAATATTCAAGTACACCTTCTGCTGGGAATCTCTTTTCTTGGAGAATAATAGCAAGTACATTTCTTGTATGATACTATTTCTCACATGACTTCATTCTAGCTTTATGTGTTCTCAAGGGTAACTGGATCAGAGGACCACAAGACACCTGCACCTATTGCTATTTACATGTGGTTTTTTTTTTCCCCTAGTAGCAGCTTAATCATTGAATATTACAACTACATAGAATGAAACCCAGAATCTCATGTTTAGCTAGTACTTTCCCAAGTCATTGCTGTTATATAAAGAAAGCACAAAGAACAAGCATGAAAAACTGCAGTCAGGATAAAACAGATTAGCTTATCTGGATTCTCTCGAATTTAGAAAGTTCTGATGAAATGTGTCTAGAGTTCCAAGTATCATTAATTTATCTTCAGCACAGTGAGGACCCATTCTTGTTTGTTAATTCGTTTGTTATTCATTTCACCTGACTTTAATTCTCTGAGTAATTGAGATTAGGACCCCAATACATGTCCTCTACAATCAGGGAGGGAAAGATATTCATAAAGTAGTCCAGCCAAAATCACCCCTGGGGGGAACCAATCTTTTTCTACTGTCTACAGAGGGAAGATAAAATGATGATAGCTGTGAATTAAGCCTCTCAGCTAAGTGCCTAAAATTGGGTGGGAGAATCTGAGCCCTGTTATACAGCTTGAGTGATCGAAATGTGAGGGGGTGATGACGTTATCTATCTATAGGTTTCCTCTGCTGTTTGTCTAGACACTTGGTAGGAGGAATAAAATAGAGTAGGGTGTCTTACTTAAGTAAAGACCCCAATAGATTTCAGGAAAGTGCTTTTCACATAATATTATCTTGAAACATATAGGATGTGCCAAGAAACACAAATCTTTCAGGAATGGGAAGGTAAATCTTCGGACATTTCAGAAGGATCCTGGAAACCCAGTGATGCAAAGGTTAAGCTATCATGTAGGATCATATTCAGAGGGGCAATACTGAGAAAGAACTGCTTCAAATCTCAGGGAATAAAACTTGTATATGTATATGAAAGAAGGATCACATTTGTCTCTACATGGAAAAAAATATCAAGTGGTTAACCTGTATGTCTAACAACTACTAAGGACGTTAGGACTAGAAACTTGTACCTCTTTGTTTATAGCCTCTCTTTTGTTAGGGTAACTTCAGGAGAAGAAATAGCTTTTAAAATACTGATTAGCCATGTGTTTTTTCTGTTTCTTGAAATTCTTCCTCTTTTATGGGTGTTTTTTTTTTACTTGAAAATCACCCATAAGGTCACATAGTTCATCTTACCAAAATGTGGGTACCTTGTCAGGTGTCCACATTATCAGTTGCTTGAAATTTCTTATACAGAAGGAAAATAATTTCTTGCTATCAAACCTAGTTTCAAAATTGAAGCTCTTCCTACCTTTCCATTAGCAATATAAGGGGCCTAGAATGTGTGATTTCTAATTCATAGTACTCAGGTGCCTAAAATTAGATGGGGGATTTTTTGTTAGAGGCATCATACACTAAGAATGACTGATCCTGCCCTTTTCCAGTTCCTCATTCCCTACTTTCAGCAGGTCTTTATGAATTTACTGACGTTAAAGAAAGGGAGCACAGGAGCTGTACAAGGTAGTGGGGAGGTGGTGAGTGTTGCAGGTCCGTGTGAGGAGAAACTTCTTTACAGTGAGGGTGACAGAGCAGTGGAACAGGCTGCCCAGGGAGGTTGTGGAGTCTCCTTCTCTGGAG
>JAUBOD010000057.1:749138-762223 GCA_032353885.1 Nothura maculosa | reverse complement strand
TGCTGGAGCGGGAAGGTTGGACTAGATGATCTCTAGAGGTCCCTTCCAACCTTGTAGATTCTGTGATTCTGTGAAATTCAGACCCTCAAGGAATTTAAAGGGTAACAATCTATATTTAACTATAGCATATATGTATTCTGAAATTTAGGATTTTTTTTCTTTTTCCATAATTTGGAAGCTTTCATTATGCAATGTTTTATATGGATGAATTATTTTTCTACTTAATGAGAAGTGCAGTGATTTTGGGTACTAATGGAAAGTACTAGGAAATTAATGTGAGATGTGAAATGAGTAGATTCTCTTTTCAGCATGCCTGTGTATGAATGAGAGTTACTCTGTCGTATCAAGGGGAGAATAGATTAAGCATTTTGGAATGTACAACCCAAGAGGGATAGTTAATCCTGTTTTTGACAATCGCAAATGTAATACGTACAAATGAGGGGAAGCATTATGCATGATTTTCCTCATTTTACATACAGCACAATATGTTATTTTCCAGCTCTTAATTCATGTCTTCATTAAGCAAAACTGCTCCAAGTCTAACTGTGGCATGCTGTAGATTTGGGAAGGAATTAAAAGATCTAAACAATGATATATTACTGATATATGACTCTTTTTTTCTTTTTTAATAATGCTATATTATGTACCTTATCTCCATTATCTTCCTATTCTTTGTGTTGGAACATGCTGGAATCCTCAGCTTTCTCTCCTGACAAGTCTGGACCCAAACCATGTCCAGGTCCAGCCGCTCTCCTATAGGGTACCTCTAAATAATGGATTTAGCACTTCTTGGACCCTCTGATGTGGGAAGTGGCCAATGAAACATCTCCATGTGATTTATTCTAGCTCTTATCTCACAGTTCTTCTAAATCTCTGTGCAAAACCAGTAGAAGCCAAAACCAGCATCTTGTAATCTCTTCCTAGCAGTGTTCTCCAAATTCAGGCTCCAAAGAAATAAAATTGTAAAACAGAATTTCTTCATTTCTTCACTTAAGTTTGTCATGGTTTTAACTGTTTACTCTTTTGGAACAAGGAAATTAAAATTGTCAAAATAAATACGTTCTTGTATTAAAAGAAACTGCAGTTATTTCAGGATAATTATTGTCAAGATTTGAACAAGATAGAGTAAGGTAGTTATATCAGCTGGAGAGATATTTCAGCATTTCCCAGTTAAAAAAAATAGTGTTTTTTTCTTAAATGATTTAATATTAAACATGTCCTTATAAGCTGTTGACTAAACAATTATATGGTTGTGTTATTGGTCCTGATACCTAGAACACCCTAAAGATTCAACTGCATCCTTCCTCACAATAAGCACAACATAGGGTTTTTGTTCTGCTTTGTTTTGTTTTTAAGTTGGTAGCAATAATAACAAGCAATATTTGACCTGATTTATCTTTCTCTTGTGCGTAGCAGATGAAGATAACGGGTTTCATTAGGCTTATTTTTAGCTTTCTGTAAATTAACATCTGGTCTAAGTCACTTGTCAAACTTCCTTCTGTAGAGAGGCATTTTCAAAGCATAAAGGTGACCACAATCTCGTCACAGCCTGGGATGAGTAGCCCTTTAAAACTGTCTGTCTATCGAATAACAAGGAAGATTAATTCCATGCTCATTTCTAGTGTTATTGTAGACATTGTCTTACAACAGGCAGTATAGGTATAGCTTTAAAAAGTTACAGCGAAACAAAATAAGATAAAACAACTTAAAGATGAATTGTAAAAAAAAATCTTTGTCAGAAGATTGGAACCTGGACTGTCCTTAGAGCTGCTAGAAGATAAGATATCATCTGAGCTGAGGAACATGTATTTCCTCTAATTTAGAAATCCCTCTATCTCACCCTAGTGTATAAAAGTTAATAGGAAATGCTAGTAATTTTTGTAGGAACTGCATTGCATTGATTAGTTGTGGATGTTGTCAGGAAAGGAACAATGTAATTAAAATATTTGATGTTCAATAACTGTATTTCCATCACTGTTACTTGGTACTGCATCTTAATTTAACTCCAAGATACCAGATTTGAAGTTGGGAAGGCTCCCTTAAACAGAAAGCCAAGTTGCAATGTTTTGAGATTTTGATGAAACAATTCCAATGAGAGAAGCAATAAATAATTCTCAATTATAAAAAGGTTCTGCATAGCCAGTGTGTTGAAACAGTATTATGTTATGAAATATAACTGTATTGATAAAGTATAGATTTAGATTTATATTGCAAAATTCAAAGTTCTCAAGAACAAATTTCCAACTCTTTTCAAGATTAATTTAGCTCTTTAACTCTTAAAGTAGTACACTTTCTAAAACTTGGATTGATCTCCAAGATTCCCTATTATTCCATGTAAGTCTTATTGTCTAAATCCAGCCAGAAAGCAAAGTTGGTATATAATTCTTAATTTTTCTCAACTTGTCCAAATAGCCCGGTAAACTAGATGATCAAACAGATATTAGACAGCCTATCTACAAAACAAAAAAATGTGGATCAAATATGTTAGTTCAGGAAGACAATTACTTAGAAATACACCAGAGTATATGGTATCTATGTAAAAACAGCTAGGTTTAATGAGAAATAGTTCACAGTTCTGGAATTTACACCAGCCCAACGGTATTCACTCCTCATACTCAAGAAAATGCAAGATCACTGCTTAGGTATTGGGTTAAACTGTCATCTCAAGATCCAGCCTGGAGATTTGCATTCCTGTAAGTACAAACCAGAAAGAATTGCAAAAGGCACTGTTTCATAACCTCAGAATAGGCTGAGTGATGGGAAGATATTTTATGTCTTCATTTATTTATATGTTTTATGGTGATGCATGGAAACTTAATATCCAAGTGCTTTGGTCACATAACAGATTTAGTTATCAGAACTCATGTGTTAGGAAAGAAAAATACTATTCACTGTTATTTCATAGTCAGAATATAAGATATTTTTGATGAGATTGCCTTCTCTCTAGCTTTAGAAATTTTCAGAATAAGCATTGACACTTGTTGTTCAAATTTAACTTATGATGAATAATAGAAATTGAAATATTTAGATGAAATTTGTATCGTCCTAATGAATCCTGGGCTGAGAGTGCCACTTACTGTGGCAGAAACCAAAGTGATGTTAAACATGTTAACATGGCTATCATTGTTACAATCTACAGTTAGGTGAGACGAAACCCTCCCTGGGACTGCACTGGGCTAAATTTAACTCAACTCTACTTGGCTAGAATTAAACACCTTGTCTATACAAATCATCTTAGCCGCTCTTTATAGTCCTTCGTAATTCGCTCACATCATTCCAGGATAAGCATCCAGCAGAGGTGGAAGATTAGCTTCTGAAGATTTCGGTCTTTCTATGTTACCTGTTGAAAGAGCCCAGGTGACTGATTTAGACTTGTGGATTTTTTTTTAGGATAGAAGAGATGTATCTCATTTAGGAGATCAACACCAAAGAACTGTTTCTGGGCTTTATGTATGATGCTGCCTACACATTCTTCAAAGGCACAGCTATCCAGTCTTTTTTTGTTATTATTATTTCTTTTTTGTTAGCAAAATCAACTCAACAGTTTCTATCTTTTGACACAGATTTTCATAACTATGTAAAGAACCCTGGAAACTGTCCAATTTGTATACCCACTTCTTCGTGATTCTGAAGATAATAGTTTCTATATTTAAATTGAAATTGGAACCTAAATTGTCTGCGTTCCCGTGCTAATAAGATACACTTGTTTCTCCTTTTAGAAATCCTACACCCATTGTCAGATCCAGGGAGGAAATAGGTTTTTAATTTTATTTTAATGTAATTAAAAAGAAAATATTTTAATTTTTCCTAAAACAAGACTATGCAAGAGGGATGGACTCGGAGAAAAATATTTTATTTTGGTAATACTGAAGGACTATAGCTAAATTTAGAACAAACATTTTTTTTTAATTAAAAATTTCTAAAAATGGAAAATTAGACTACCTCATCTCAGAAAAGGCTGAAATGGTGTATTTCAAGTTTATCAGGACATTCCATTCTTGTCTTGTGTGTTTTTGGCAGCTTAAAATGAATCGAAATCAAAATGTTTCCACCACACATTTAGTTCTCGGCATTTTCTGAAGGAAAAAAAAAATGTTTGCATTGAAATCTTTCCAGGCAGCATTCTCTTGAATTTTTAAGATGCTTCTTTCATTCCTAAGGCTTCTGGAAAAAAAGTCCCAGCATGGTGTTGTAACCCAAACTGCTTGTGAGCCACCCTTCAATTCCAAAGAAAAGAAAAAAAAAGAAAAACCATGTAACTTCAGAGCATTTCCTAATCAAGTGTTATGCCTGTGTGCATGTGGTCCATACCTGTGGATTCTTTGCAATGAGCTTAGTTGCTCCAACCAAGACAGAAAAGCTCCAGGGCAGTTTTGGAGCCTGTGAGCATTGCACCGTACTTGCTTTTTCAGCCCTGTTTGCTGACATAAGTCCACGGCACAGGTGGAAGCGGGAGTCTAAGGAGTGCAGAATGCCATGAGCTTCCCTGATGTGTCGTAATTAAACACCTGTGCTAAATAGCTCTTTGCCGAGCCACTGTGAAAATCTGTGGAGTGCTCAATAGTCCTGAACATTTTCCATCTCTCACTTGGGCAGGTGGTCTCATGTTTGAACTTGGGCTTGTTATTAAAACAACACCAACAATAGAGATTCTGTTTCTGGTCCTCTTCAAGGACTTTTTTTTTTTCTTTCAGCTATTACTTTTAATGTTAAATGCTAATTCTGAACTTCCTTATTTAGCTTTTTTGGGGTATTATTTTATTCTGCATGTGTACAGTCGTGCTTGCTCTTGCTGAAATTACAGAGATGGCAATATGGATTAAGAGTCTAGAACAGTTATATACCAAAAAATGAGTTCTTAAATGAGTTAGCAAGGGGAAATGACTTAAATGAATGTATCTGTGGAAAGTGGTACTCTTCATAGAATTTTCTGTAGTCTTAATGCTAGACTCTACTGTTTTAGTAAACATAGTTCTACTTCAAGTCGTCTTAATTCTCCACTGGAAACAAGGGCAGTGTTTACACCAACAAAAAAATCAAACCCAAGGCATCTTTTCCAGCTCCATTGTTCAATTATCCAAATTATTTAATTGTTAGTTTGGTTTCCATACGGTTTTGGATTGCACTGGCTTTTGCACTCTTGGATGATGGCTGGGATAGCCCAAGGAATGACAGGGCTGATACCCTGGTGAGAACATTGCTACCAGGTGGTTTGAACATTGCCATCCTGTCTGAGAAGTGAGAGAATTTAAGCATTGTGTCTTCAAGCCAGCTATTCCCCTTAGCTGCAGCACTAGACTGAGCTCTGACCTATTCAAGACCTGTTTTATTTGATAGCATGTATTCAATTAGAGTTTCAAAATCAACTCTCCTAGTAAAATAGTGCTAACAGCATAGGAATGGCTCCTTCTGATGAAGTGTGTCTCATACGGCAGGTGACTATGAAGAGAGCTGTGGTCTATAAGATGCTGATCAGTCTGGTTGTGTGGTCCAGCAAGGCAGTGAGAACTTCAGTACAGGGCAGCAGGACAAGATACAGAGAGCTAGAGGGAGGCAAAGTAAAAGCCACTTTCGCAAAAATGTCACTACTTCATTCTCCACTTCAGGTCCATCTCTGATGATCTTTACTACTGACCTAACCTACTGCCTGATCAATCTCTTATCCTTTAAGTTGTACAGAAAAAAATAATGGAAAAAAAAATGTTCTCCCCTATGCCAGCAGCTGCTAAAATTCACTCATTTGCCCCCATGCTAAGCCTAGTGTCCAGTGCTTAATGAAATCATAACCTGTGTTTTGTTTCATCTTCAATGTGTATTCTAGAAGGATATTCAGATCATTTCTGGAAATAGACAAAGTAAATGGAATTTGGGATTAAAACAGTGTAGAATAAGAGCACATAGGAGGTACCTTATTAGCTTGGAATTTATACTAAATTCAGTCACAGAAAATAACTACTTTTCTGAAGATGCAGCAGTTGTCATATTTTGCTGCTGTGATGTGTATAATATCAGTCTCATGTTTATTTATGCATGTAAAGATTTTATTATTTATATTTAAATATTTATAACATTTCTGCATAAGCAGCCAAAAAAAGTTCATCTCTGCCCTTTAGGAACTAAGCAATTTCATTTTACTAGGTAGACTGTTTTCTATATAAATAATTGACACGTTGATTTCTCTCTCTATCTTGATGCTATTTATATGATTTCTTAAATGCAAGAAGGTTATAGAACTAACAGACTGACTGGTCTGTTTTTATTGCCTATCAAATCCAAATAGACTAATATATCATATGAAAGATCTGAAAAAGAGAGTAGTGAAAATACGCTAGAAAAATAGGATTTAATTCCTCAGAATTTGAATATTATAGCCCTTGTTAATCAAACTGATACCTTAGAAAAAAAATGTTTTTTTCTTCCTGAAAATAACTACAAGAATCAACATTGTATTGTAGGAGTGTTGGCATTATTTTTATTTGTTTCTTTGTTAATGAGGTTAATTTTAGTGAGAAGTCACATAACAATATATATTTAATATCATTCTTTCTTTCAATAGAATTATTCAGATTGTATTTTTTCTGGATCAAGAGGTTTTAATAGGACTCCATAAAGCTGCTACAGTTTGTGGGAGGTCACATCTGGGTACCATCTGCAGGTGAGGGGGAACTTCTTTACTGTAAGGGTGCCAGAGCAGTGGAACAGGCTGCCCAGGGAGGTTGTGGAGTCTCCTTCTCTGGAGGTCTTCAAAACCCGCCTGGATGCTGCCCTGTGCCACCTGCTCTAGGTGCCTGCTGGAGCGGGAAGGTTGGACCAGATGATCTCCTGAGGTCCCTTCCAACCTTACAGATTCTGTGATTCTGTGGGATAGGTCTACCTCTATCAGTAACTTGGAGCAACAGTGTCAGCTTTTGAGAGTGAGGACAGCATCCTCTTCATACTCCCCTTTCTCCTTATCTTCACCTAATTAACACTGTCCTCAAAATTTTGTCTTAATGAGAAAAAATACTGGGAAAAAATCTCATTTCTTTTATAACAATTTAAGGAGACAAAATCAGTTACACTTTAGTAATCCAGTTACGCTTTAGCCATAAAAATGGAATAAGGAAAGCATTGTTGAAGAAAAAATAGTAGTAAAATATCCTTTTCATTGCCATGACTCAATGGTTCGATGATCAGTAGAGCAGACGTGTATATATATACGTGTGTGTGTATGTATGTATACTATTTTTTTTTATTTCCACCTGAAGCAATATAATCCCTGGCAAGAAGAGAATAAGATGATCTTGAAAAGTTCAGTGCTCTTACCAAATAGGGCCCACAGTGGTATCAAAAGTATGTTAGGTATTTTTACTTGTTGCAGCCTTGTGCAAGATTGTGGTCAAAGAAATAGCAAGAGAAAATCTCTTGTCTCCATCAATCATGCATTTGCTTCACAAATGGGCAAAACATCTGAAGACAGACAAGTGACTTATCTAAGGTGTCAGGTATATTGCCAAATCAAGCACAGTGTCCAGACACCAGGCTCTAAATCAAATGGCTATCCCCAACTCCATCCCACAACCTGATATTAAACAAAAGAAAATTTTAATACTCTCTCTTCATTTAGTCATTGCCCACATTTTATCTTGACTTCACTACTTTGGCTACCTTATCCTTTTGTGTTTTAACTCCATGTGGAAACAAATGATGATTGTTCTGTTTCTCTCTTCCAAGCAAGAAGCATAGTCCTTAAAAATCACGCTTAGCATACCACAAAAATCCACTTCATAAATTTCCTTTACAGGTGTTCAAGTACCAGGGCCTAGGGCGTAGGTTCCCATTGTTTCTCCTGGATCTATTAAAATCATTCTGCACAACTTCAGTTTGCTATTTTAATTTTTAAGGTTTCCTTCTGTTTCCCTACAGGTTTAAGGATGACTAATCTCCCTTTGCTTAATTTCAAAACCAGGAGATTATGCAGAAATTCAAATGCTGCACCAACATGAATGCTACTAGCTCTGTATCCTGCATAGATAACCCAAGGGAAAAAAAGGAAAAAAGGAACAGAGGAAAAGAAAGGGAAGAAGTATAGCTAACTGATTAACTTCCATCTTAGAAAGAACCTGCACTGAGTAGTTTCTATTAAGGTTCAAAGTCAGATGTGAGAGTTAGAATTTGAAAGTTTACATTGGTTTTTTTTTTTTAATCCATATTTGCTGGCCCTGACACACACACACACACACACACACACAAAGAATGATTTTTGAAATTTATTACATTTATTTTGGAATTCAGAGTAAACTATGTTCTTTATTTCTGGAATTCTCTTTCCCTACTTTAGACTAAGATTTTATCTGAAGTTATATATGTATATAAATGTAGTCAGACCAGACTCTCATTACAAACAGTGGAGAACAAAACGCACTTTCAGGGTGCAGTTCATCTCCACCTAAGTTTGAAAAGAAGGGGGAAAATATTCCCTTTGGAAACCCGCATTTTTATCTCTACTGATCATGGAAGAAATGTAGTGTCTCAGTCATAGGCTTAAATGATTAGATTGTAGACCTCAGATGGTAGGTGAGACAAATCTCACTTGGACATATTGCAAGTAATGCAGATAAAGAAAAATCAACTGTTTTTTTTTTGTTTTATTTTGTTTTACTTTGCTTTTTTTCCTCCATTTGTAGGCTTAGGAGGAATTTACAAGGTCTTTCATATTTTCATTCAATTTTCTTTTTTTTTCCTGCTTTTTCTCACCCACTATCAGCTCCAAACTAGACCATAAGCTCCTACAGAAACCTCTGAAAACTCTAGATGCACAGCTATAACCTTTGTGATCACCATGAATAGCTGTCTCTTTTTCTCTCTCTATACTAGAATAATTTCACCTATAAACTTCAGGATTTTGGTGTAACTGGGAGATTATATTGATTCAAGTCTTCACCAACAAAGGAATGGTACATGTGGAAGGATAAGAAATATCAAGAGAAGGTATGGACAGATTATTTAAGGAATTTATTCGGTTTAGGCTCACTGAAAGCTCTAAGAGTTAGGATCTTTAAAGGAAAAAACCTATATATCCTCACCTTCAATTTACCGTATGCAACTGATGTCAACATTCATAATTCCATTAGCCCCAAGGAATCATCTTTATGAGTAAGTTCATTTGCAAGAACTGTGAGACTGATGTTGTAAGTGGCTTGCATGAATACCCTGGGACCTGCATCTGAAGAGAAAGGAGAAACATTCATTAGTTAAGAAATAGCTTGGTTTCTTTTTCGTCTTTTTCATCTCTCACCACTTCTCTGCTACTGCTTTTGGTCTATATAATCAGCTAATGAGATTTCCACCTCTTCAGGCAATGAGGCAAGTTGTGCTTGAAGAAAAGTTGCTCTTAGATTCATAGCAATGCATTCATATACTATTAAGAAATATTTTACAGAGCAGCACATTTAAACAAATATTAAATCCACACAATTGTTAATCAGTGTGCCATCTGGAAACATTTGAAAGTTTAGACTCTTAATTGCCTGAATCTCATAAATGTTCAAAATTGTTGCATACTACAGGCTATATTGCATTTAGGACTTTTTTACTGTATAAATACATGTAATTAAAACCTGAGATAGGAACACTTTCCAGCAGCTGTTGTGAGAGCTGTAACCATCTTCCCTATTAATCTTCAGGGATTTGAAATATGTGTTGCTGAGCACCAGGGTCAACGACATGCCATTACATTTGAATCCCACCATTTGACAAAGCATTGCATTCTGTTTCTAAATTCTTTCATGTGACTGACAGCTACATCCATTTCTTCCCGAGGCCACTCTTTAAATTCCTTTGTACTTGTAGAAGCAAGTTTGCTGGCTCAAGAATTTTGTCTTAACTTTGCCTCTAAGACTTGTCAACGGCAAATTAGGACAAGAAATTCTAATTTATGTTTCAAAGGCACCTATGGTAGTAAGAGAAACTATTTTTATTTACATTTTTTTCCTCAAAAGTGTCAAATCAAAGACTCTATAATTATTATATATTTTCAGGAGATGTCATATTATATTGACTTCAGGGGGCAAGTGCTAGGTAGGGTTAATCTGAGTAAAGTCAGTGAAATGCACAAAGGATTCTTGTTCATGGCAAATGTTACCTAGTGAATTAACCATCTCAGTAAGAAAATAGAAATGTTTGGGCTATCAGCTGTTCTAGTCTGAGATCTTTGAATATATAAAGAAGAGACTTTTGGGGTAGGGTAACTTCTTCGTGCTTTCAGATCAGTAGAAAAGTGTCTCTTGTCATACAATCTGAATTTTAATTCAGGTAGTAACCAAGATAGTTAAAAAGATTTCAGTGGCAGTGCATCTATTTAGCAGATATGTTCAACAGCCAAACCTTAGTAGGTATTTTTAATATCACTGCTATTTACGATTTCTCAAATTCTCTATGTCTGTTTCCTAGAGTCTTTCGCATCTCTCCTGAGCTACAGAAGCTCCTTGCTTGGCCTCGTCCAGCAGAAACCAGTACTAATTTCATTTATCTTCACATATATTCTCAAACCATGGTTACCAGCCAGCCAGCACACTTTTCACAGAAAGGCAGACAGCTAGTAATATACCTGATACAGACTCCTTTGCTTGTTCCCAGATATAATTAAAAATGCATAAAAAAAAGTAAAATGTTTTCTTGACATTGTTTTTAGCTTTTAAGTGCAATTATTTGTCTAGGGAATATATGCAGGAATTTCTTCAAGATTTTACTCCAGATCCTGCGGAAGTTGTTCCATGCAGCATGACAGTCAGTGGATTTTGACAGGGAACATCCTATCAGATGGCATGTCAGGGATGTCAGAACATCCCTGGACCAAAAAGTAAGCCTTAAATTAGATCTACTAAGTTTCTTCTTGTTGCTTACATTCATTTCCAAAATCCTACCTTTTCTAGTATTTGTCACTGGTAGACATTTGTGGGAGAAGACACCTCCAATAACAAACACTGCTTAAGAAGTGGACATGGATAGCAAGGCTGGATGGGATAGTTAAGGAATATGCAAAAACAGCTATTGGTACCACTCCTATTTGCTTTCTATCAGCTCTGATTAGCCTTCTCCTCTTAATGCCCTTTCTGCCCTCCTCCAGATGTAAGAGATGGAGTAACAAGTCCTTTTGTAATAAGAAAGAAGGCAAATATAGCTTGCTTAAATTATGAACCCTAAAGAAAGTAAAATACAAACTTCAGCATTTCCTCTTCATTATTACAGTAATTTGGGAAAGAAAGGTGGCCTGAAGGGTTCTGTCTTTTTCCTTTCTTTTTTTTTTTAATTGAGCCTATCTGCTCTTTAAGGTGCACTGATTTTCCTGAGAGAAATTTAAACATAGAAAGGCACCTGTAGATAGTTCTTAACCAGACATTGTTGGAAACATGCAAAAGAAGGAAAAATAGAGCTTTAAATCAGTATTTTTGTGACACAGCTGACAGAGCACAATGCAAGTAGGGCTTCCATACCTCTGGGTTATGAAATGAGAGACACAGGGCCTGAATTATTAGTGTTAAAGAGAAAGAAAAGTGCTGTTTTAGCACAAATGGAAAATTCCCACCAGTTGACTCATGCAATATTTTGTGAGTGCAGAACCAGATCCACAAATACAAGATAGAGATGTAAAACTAATTAAACACATGAAAAGGAAGCTACCACCCTTTAGTCCCCACTATAACTTTGATATAGTTAGAAGGGCTCTGGAATTCAAAAGTCAGAGATATCTATTTCAAGATGCTTCAAGAGAGATCTCTGTTTACCTGAGTACCAAAGAGTTAAATATATCCTTTTTCTCCTGAATTTGGAAATAGTTGTGTGCTCCAAATTCAAGACCTGACCTACAGCCCAATGTAATTGCTTGCTACTCCTTTACCATTTGAAAGAAAGGATAATTTCATCTTTCTTTTCTTGGTTTTAGGCTCTAAAATATCTACCTTTACTGATCTCTGCTACTGTTTTTCTGAGCAACATTGGGCAAATCTTTTCACCTTTTTTAATTGTTCTCCTGTTTTATTCTTACAATAAATGTTATTTATTCTTACAATAAAATTCTTACCCAAACTGTTAATTTCTCTGTCCCATTTCAACTGCCAGCTCTTCCTCTATAAGAGAGATATAGGCTAGTAATTCTGCTGAAATGCTTTGAAAAAAAGGAAAAAGAAGAGCTAGGGGAAAACAGACAAGAGAAATGTCCCAAAATCGATTATTCTGTGCAATAGGACAAGTGAAGCCAGGCTATCAATGGGATTGTGTTGGTAGCTGGTCTCCTTGACTAATATGATGCAAGCTCTGAACAAAGCCTGTGAAAAGTTTCAACATTCAAAACTTCTTTCATTTATTATTTGACATCTTTAATGACATTTAACTATACAGAGCCTACCCTATAGAGGGGGTGCTAGGGATATCTCTTCTACCTGGCCATATATTTCTATGAAACTCAAAGGCTGTAACATCTTTGCAATCTGTACTCCATCTGTCAAGTTGGGATGAAATCAGCCAGCAGATGTTTTGTAATGCTTCTGCTTCTCTCCAGTTCAACCACATTCCTCCCACAACATGCTTGTTTGACACATGCTCACTGGCAACCCAACACAGCGGTATGTAAAAAAGATAGCAGGATCAGGCTTTTAAAAGCCCTCCCCAGTCTTCCTAATAAATCCACACCAGGATAGCGAGATTTATATACTTTAGATAAGAGCAAAACTTGTTTTAAGCACAGGAGAAATCTGCAAGGAGACACAGAACCACCTGAAAGTGTATTATCTAAACTAGGATACAATGTAAATGGCAGGAGAAGAAGAGAGAGAAGTGAGTTGCCCCAGGAAGATAACTGTGAAGTTAGAAAAGAAATATAGATTCTAGTGCCACACTCGCACCCCGCTAGTTATTCCTGCCCTAGGACTTCACACCTTCAGATAGTCATGGAAGCACATTACTTCTAAGATAGCCTTAATGTTTGCTCCTGTGAAGTCCAGCATGCCAAATGCAGACTTGCATTTTGATTATCTCACAGAATCACAGAATCACAGAATCTACAAGGTTGGAAGGGACCTCTAGAGATCATCTAGTCCAACCTTCCC
>JAUBOD010000057.1:705676-739585 GCA_032353885.1 Nothura maculosa | reverse complement strand
ATCACGGCGCGCTACAAGGGCTCTAAGCTCTCAGATTTTCTCATAGCAGGAATTTATTCATGAAGGCCACAGCCAACTAAGTAACCAGAATACCTTACTAGCAGTGCACTCTTTTCTTTAGAAAGGGTGCAAGTAATAAAGACGACCTGAGCAAATTATCTTAGCCATCTAGTGAGCAATTGCTGAATACCAAATCTAACAAGCGTGGTTTGGAGAAGCAGACAACAGAATCTGTATTCCTTCTTTCCTGGCTAGGACTCCTACCCCACAAACCACAACATATGCTTCTTTAGAACCGTTTTTCTTGTGAATCCCTATGTGGTTGCTCTTGGGCTGGCTTTGACAGGAAGAGAAGGTTCTTTCGCTTTACCATGAATGGATTGGATATATATGGTTAAAGCAAGCTGCAAGAGTATGAGAAGAGAAGATTTAATTTTTTCTCAGGCTATAGCTGCCTTGCAACTCCACTGCGGGGCTTCTCAGGACAATGGCCTAACCATGGGACCATTATGTAAAAGATGAGTCTTGGCAAATCCTCTTCTGACTGTGGAAACACAACTCTCCCTATCCACACCCCAATGGTTTGACTTAGAGACTTACACTGAAAAGAAAGTTTCTGCTCTTAGATACCAGTTTGTCAGTTCCTCAAAGCTCAAGCACAGAGATTCTTTCTGCACAATAGTTTCTCTCAGGTCTTTCAATGAGCTCGCTCAGACGTTTTACCACTAAGTGGGCAATTATATAAGGCACTTTTCCAGGTTTTGCAAGCTAAGCAGATTTAACTATCTGTTATTCAAGGAACAAAGATATCTCAAACTGCATAGGAAATTTTGGAGAAATTAGCTTCAAGGTGTTCTGGTGCTGAGCCTGTCAACCACAAGTCTCTTTCAGGATTTGGTGTATATAGACTATTCAAGAACTTATAAAGTCAAAATGGAGACGTTCACTGCATCACAGAGATGTGGGGATAGACATCTACCAGTACTTCTTTTATCTTAGTCTTCCTTTTTTGATGTTGTTCTCTGCAAGGAAGAAGTCCTATGTACTAAGTTATCATATTGGGAGTCTTGAGAGAAGACTGTCTAATGCAAAAACTCATTCATAAATCATTTATGAAGCAAAGAGAACTATATAGGGGTCTACAAAATGATTCTATCAACCTACCTCCTTTCTTTGCTGTGACCCTGCATTGCAACTGAGAGATAGAACAAGCCATGTTCAAGCACTGCCCCATCCATACAGATGAAGGGAGAAATCTCTACAATTCCAGAAAGCAGCATACTAATCAGAGCTATATTAGTATATATATGTTCAAAACTACTCTCAATTCCCTACATATGTGCTTTCCTTAGCATAATATCCTTGCAAAATTTAATTACAAGAGGTCATTTTCTACACAGAGTATAATAAAGGTTTCACTGGAAAGTTTTTCTTGCAGAGTATTGTGGATCCTTTAAGATCAAAAGGCTTGGTTGGGCAAGTTCATGGAAGAGAAATTCACTAAAGGCTCTGAAATAGAAAGTCACAGTTCTGCTTCATCTCTGAGCCAAAATATTTTGGAGTCTGGGAGAGCATATTATGGAAGAGCTACTGTATGCTGAACCTGTTGTTATATTATCTGGTAGGCATTCACTTCTAGTTATGGTTAGACACAATTAGATGGAGTCAAAAAGATGAACCTTTGTGTTTGAATCAGAAATGACTGGCTTTGGATTCTGATCTTAGATTAGGTCCACCTGCTATAAAAATGAATATGTAAGTGGCTTAATTTTTTCAGATTGCAAAATTTCATTCACTAGCTATAAACAGGAAAATAATATAACACAAGTTTGTGACAACTTTCTTCAGTTATGCTGCTACAAAATTCAGAACTGCCCAGCAGCAAGCCAACTATATCATTCACTGGGATAAATAATAGCTTCAACATTTTAGAGTTTGGAAAAAATAAAAATAATTTTTAAAAGTAGTATAAATAATGCTCTATTTCATTATTTTGATGTCCAGGAAAACAAAGTTACAGTATCGAGAATAAAGAAACCAACAAACAAACCTGACTATAATGAGATTGCTTTTCCAACCAATTATATTTGGTTACCTGCATATAATTATGCTAATTTATCTACAATGAGCAACAGTGCCAATACTAGTTAGATATAATACAAAATGTTTGTGCACAAGAAATTGGTGTATTTCTTACTCATTTTCACGAGAAGAAAAAAGTGAGAGAGGATAAACTGAATTCAAAACCTCTTGAATTTTATACTCTGAGAGCTTTCACTCTCAGAGAAGAAACAGGGCTGCTTCTGAAGTGGCTGCTACCCGCTGTCATGCAACACTTCTTCAACCAGCTGAAGAAGTAACCTGATTCAAAGACAGGGCTAAGCAAAAGAGATCACTCACAACGTTTTTTATGTTGAAAGGGGAAAAAAGAGTTGTGTCATAGGAAGGATCAACATTTCCTTTTGTGCAGTCAATGGAAAAGCTCATACTCCTAGCTTTGATCCAAAAGACGATTCTGTGTGGCAGATCTGATTTATAGATTCATATCAAAGGCCCAGAATGTGCCTAGATTCATCTCAAGTAAGAATAGAGTATAGCTCTGAAAGCAGAGAGCGCCAAAGTGACTTTTAATGGCCTTGCTTGACTTCAGGGGAATTCGTAATGAGATAGCAAGTGCTTTGCTTTAGTTGATGGCTTAAATTTGACCCAGGATATAAAAGCTGAACTTTGCTTTCACAAAATGTTTCTTTGATGACCTGCACTGCATAAAATGACTTGTGAGACTCAACTCCTAGCAGATAAATAGCATGTCACAGAGCTGGTGTGGGCTGGCACTCCTGATATCAGTCTTCGTACAGTGAACATGGAAGATAAATGAGGAGTGTCTTTGTGGAGGTTCTCACTCTACAGATACTCCCTCCAGGACAGGCCTGAAAGTGAAGTTCACACATGTCATCCATTGTGCTCTGCTTATGGGTCACATGCAATTGCAGCACTATGGACCAAAAAAAGCAAAACTCCAAAGCAATGGGGTATCATGAAAATAAGTTAAGAAAGGGGGAAAAATGGGATTTATATTTTCTTTTGTTGTGCAGGTTTCTATGACAGGCTATGTGGGATAGCCTATCATAGAAAAGATAGGACAAAACTTCCTTGTGGCTGTTCCATCCTGGGAAAGTAACTTTAATATGGAAACACACACTAAGGTCTTTAGCATATGCTAAAATGGATAGACAGACATCTGTGGAAGAGACATCCTCTTATCCATCTCTGTTACCGTTTCATGGTTCCTGTCTCTCTCCAGATCTCCAGGATACAGAAGGAGCCTGGACAATTTAAAGTACATAGTTATTCTAAAAGTAGCTGCAGGGAACCTGGGAAAGATGTCTTAATCCTGTGTCCTTAATCCTTCACCATAAGATCATCCTCCTTTCTGAAATATTATTTACACATAAGCAGCAGTATCGTGGTCTTGCATACCTAATTTTGGGGAAATTAAGGTACATAAAACCTCAGAGAACTGCCAGCTTCATTTACCATCAACCCTTCTTGAGGAGGAACTTCTTTACTGTGAGGGTGACAGAGCAGGGGAACAGGCTGCCCAGGGGGGTTGTGCAGTCTTCTTCTCTGGAGATCTTCCAAACTTGTCTGGATGCCACCCTGTGCCACTTTCTCTAGGTGTGCCTGCTTGAGCAGGAAGGTTGTAGTGGAATTCCTGTGTACCACAGAAGTGTAATCCATGCTCTCCAAAGACTTAAACATATGTGATGCTAGTTTTATTAGGCTGGCATGGTTTAGTCTCCTGTTTTTGTACCAAATTGAGAAGCAAAGAAAAAAGGTTAATTAATTATATTAATGATTAAAGTTGAAAGTAGTATTTTAGTTATTTCAATTACAATAGATTTTCTTTTCCTTTTTTTTTTTTTTGTTGAGAGGGATGGGGAGAGGAGGGTGCTAACTCACACATCAACCACTGTGATCTCATCTCACTTCAAATTCCATGGTGATAAATTAGCAGTGCTCATCCTATCAGAGGGCTGCTTGGAAAAAAATAGAATAAAACACTGTGACAAACATCCCTGCAGATGTTGAGACTAAAAGTGGATTTAGAATGGCATGGAGTCTGGATACTGTTGCAGGTTGCTGCCTTCTGCCCTCTCTGTGTTTCCTCTTTGGGACTCTGGAATGGCTAGATAGGTCAGATCAAATGTGAGGTGGAGAGGAGAATATGCAAGAAAAGCACGTTCAGCAATTACAGGAACAAAGTGCAGGGATCTGAGACTCATTGGGATACTATTTTTTTATATAACTATTTTCAAGGTCTTAAGATTCAAAAAAAAGAAAGGAACTCCTCCTCTTCTTATTTTCCTTTTTTATTTTATTTTTTATTTTCTCTGGCTATTTTCCAGGTCTGTAGTCATGTTGATACAGCATGTCAATTGCCTGGATACAGTCCCTCAGCTATCATGTGCCACATTTTAATTCTTATCAAGGAATCAGGAAAAGAAAACATCTTTCTTGGGAATTAACATTGAGGGGAAAAAAAGTCTACTTGAGCCTACTTTGCTTGAGCATTGGTATTTAGGCTCTTCTTCAGGAACATGCAACACTCAGAAATTATGTCCTCTGATATCCAATGTGCCTGAGATTCCAGTAGCTGTGCCACGGTTACTCTGAACAAAGGATAAAATAACATAGAAGTCATCATCATGTTAGCCAACCAACTGGAACTCAGCCCAAGACTCAGCCCAAAACATGTTTTTGTTTTTGTTTTTAATATGATGCAATAATTCTAAATCAAAACTAGGATGGCCTTGACTTTGTTGCTATTTTAATCTTACATCATACAGTTTGATAATTATGCCGAATAGAATTGAGAACATTCTTTTTGTAGTGTGGAAATATTTAAGGCATTTGGACACCTAAATTCCATCAAATTTTAATGACATCAGGATGCTTACATCAAAATAAAGTTTGATGAAAATCAATCTAAAATTATTTGATATAATTTGATATATATAGATAGTTTAAAAGGAATGAAAATTCATTGGTTATTTAATTCCCTATTTAATTACTATTAAAATGTAAGAGGCAACAGGCATATAGTTTTTCAGAAGGAGCTGTGTGCTTATTGTAGGGAAGAGCTTTTTTTTCTTTAAATAATAAACTATTTAACTATTGGATTATGAGTCCAGCTTTCTCAGATGCACTTCGGTCTAGTGCAAATATAAAATATCCCTAAAACTTCCTTCCTCAGGGCTAAATGCTCTACTGTAACCTTCTGCAAGATTTTGTGCAGAGCTTGTTTCTGGTTAATGTCCATTTGGAGAAGCATAGAATAACTTAGGTTGGAAGCGCTGTCCAGAGAACATCTGGAATTAGTGGGTGGGGTTCCTTTTCTATCAAATATATTCAGATGAGATGAGTGGGTAAGGGAACTTTGCAAGAAGAGTATCAAGGCAATGCTATAGCTGTCAAACTTAAAGATTTGAAGCATTTATTCTTGGTGCATTTTAATGGTTTGTTGGTTGAAATCTGTTCTAGTATTAACTCTATCTGTCACCTTACTCTGGTATTACCTCCCAGTAAAAGATCAAGGGATATTCGTGATCACAACTGTGATCTGCTACTATTCTGCTACTTCAGAGACATGGAAATTGAGACCTGTGTACAGAGCAATCATGGAGATGCTAGAGGAGTAGCTATTAGAACCCAAAAGACTTTGACTTCCCACTCTTTATCATGAACACAAAAAGATCCTTGCTTATATTTGCTAAATGATCCATCAATAAGATAAAGTTTAGATTATATCAAAAGAGAAGAAAAAAAAAAGGAGAATAAGAAGGGAAATAGATTTTCTTTGAATCAGGTGCTTAAGTGGTTATCTGAATGGCAGAATTGAAACACATTCAAGCAGCACAGGAAATCCGCACCCATTCTCAGCCCTGAACTAAAGTCACTCCAGGGGACACACATCTCACAGGACTCCTGGGCATGACACATCTTCTGTGAGGGCTGTTTCAGTCAGCACTGTGAAATCCAAAATCTCCCTCCCCTCCTACTCTCTTCTGTTTCCTCTTTCTCCAATGATCGCTACAAAGCAAAGCCGGTTGTTGTCGGCCTGTATTGGTGGCACAAATCTACATCCTTATTCTTTTTTCTTTTCTTTTTTTGGACATTGCATCGCTGGAAAAAGGTAGGGGGAGGATAAGGATTTGCAGTGGCGGGAGTAGTAGAGGGGGGAAGAAGAAAAAGATATTTCCTTTGGCAATTCTGCTCCGCTTTCGCAAAGGGACTACTTTCCTCGCTGCTTATCTCTCCTGACAAGTACAGGCACTTTGGGCCCTAACTGGATGTGAACATTGTCAGAAGGAATTTGGGCTAAAAGGAGGCATCTGCAGCTCTGTTCTTATTGCGCTCGGCGCTGGAGCCACTTTTGCGAACGTGGCAGGGTGGCTGGTGGGCAGACACCAGTACAGATGGGAACTTCACATACTGTCTGCATCACGAACGACTATAAAAGCAGTCACAACGCATCAGTTGTTACCCGGCCGGTCTCCCTGCAACCTTCACTTTCAATTTCAATCTCACTGACATCCCTGGCTTACAGTGAGCTTTTATATTTAAGCATTGCTGCAGTCCTAATGCAAGAGTAAAAGGGGCAGCCAGGTTACAGCAGGATTAAACCTCCAGTCTTGGCCAGTGATTGCAAGGGAGGAGCAGTTCAAGGGGAATTGTGTAACTGGACTCTATGCAAATGGGGGAAAAAGGAAAAAAAAAGAAAAAGAAAAAGTAGGAGATGGGAGAAAGGAATAGTGAGCACCTTTTTTTTTCCCTTTAAAATTGTGAACACTCAGTGAGCCAGGGGCCTGCTGCAAAAGAAATGCACCAAGCAGGCACTCTCCCAAATCGTAATTTAATGCTTGGGATAATCCTATTGTGTCAGCTACTCACCGCCAAAGAACTAAGGATAAATATAACTTAGGAAAAAAAAAAAAAAAAGAAAAAAAAAAGGAGAGAGAAAAAAATAAAGGGATGGCAATTTGAACAGCTTAATGTTTCTTCAAAGGCTAAGCGATAGAAAATGGTGCTGAAGTAAATTGACAACTCGGAATTAACTGCTTGCTGGCACGGCTCAGGTAAAGGTTTGATGGTAACATGAGCTTTCCAAAGCGTTTCCAAACTGAAGTATTATGAAAAGGTAAATTATGTTTTGTATTCATGACTGAAAGCATTTTATTTTAAAGCCAGCGCTGCTGATGCTGTCAAGGTGGAGATTCTAGCTTTATGTACAGTGCCTCTAGCCTTGCAATGTGAGTGAGGCAACATGACAGCTTGTAATAAGTAATTTTTATACAGTTGCATTTATCACTCAAGTAGGCTTGGCAATATTAAACACAGACCTTAAAATGCTGCAGAAGAGGAAGGACAGGGGCTGCAGGCCATATATATTGTGTATGTGTATGCTTGCGCGCGTGAGTGTTTGTAACTTCTTTTTTTTTTTTTTTTCCTTTCTTCAGGCCCGTTCCTGTTAATGTGGCACTTTTTAAGATATGCACCGAAATGCTTCCAAATTGTTAATACATCACTAAAAGGTTACAAATGAAATGACCCCATTTAGCCCAAAGGATGTTATTTTAGGCTTTAATGAATTAGATATTGCTACCATTTTCAGGCAAAAATCAATTGCCTCAATTAACAAATTTGCACAAGTCCAAATATTCAAATATTTACAAAATAAAGGCATAGAAACCCCTGACATCTTTTTTTTTTCTTTCTCATTCCCTACCTAAACTGCTAAACTGTTTCTTCGTTAACATCTTCATTTCCATGGATGTGTGAGGTATCAGCTATTTCTCTAAGACTGTGAGGGTCTGTGTGTTGACAACTTTCTTATTTTGTAAAGGAACAGAGGCTGTTCTTTTCTATTCCATCGAATATTCTTTCTTTGTCATGAATAATTCAGTGCAAGCTAAGAGAAGTGGAGGATGCCTGTTCTTTCTTACGGTAAGAGTTAAAGTATTTTTAAATCTTACCTCATCTGTAGAAAAAAAATAGAGAAGAAAAGGAAAAATTTATTTGGAGGAAATAAAATGAGAAGTTAATTTGATTCAGAGGATTTATAAAAACTCCAGTGTAAGTCTAAATCAAGAGGAACTGAAAATCTCCTAGCCAAATGGCAGACTCTTTTTAAGCTTCATGTGCATATCCCTCCCATATGGTTTGATTTCCACATATGCTATAAGGAGCTGCAAAGGTAGATGCTTGCCAGTAGACTCAACAATGTAACGCTGCAATGATGTAAAATTGAAAGCAATGCAAGACTGGAAAAAAAAAACAATCTTTATCATTATTCACATGACCCAGTTGAGAGAATTATGCATTTCCCCTGGGAGGTACATCTAAATAAAGCATCATGGCTACCTCAAGCCATTGAGTGTATGAGGACATGAGGACCCAGTTGCACATCTAAGTCCAGATGTGCAAGCTAGACTCCCAATGCCAGGGCGTTATTAGATGAATTAGATGAGATTCCCACTTATTTTAGTTCCAGCTATTTGCAAACACAGTGTGAAGGATATCTGCCTGCCAGTGACCATGTTTTTCAGTCAGGTAATGAGGAGTAACACCTTTCTGTCTATCCTTTCTTTCATCCACTGATGTTATATTTAATTCATATATCCATTTAACCAGCCCTGGTTCGAAGAAGCATTCCACAATTTGTTGGTTATTTAAATTTCCCAGCATAGTAATGGATGGTGACATTGACTTCCTATTCTTTGCTGGAAGCTAGGTCCCCAAATTTTAGTAAAAGTCTCCGGATAGGGACTCTGCAACAGGCCAGGTTCTAATTGCTGTCTAGTAAGAATTCAGAGAAATACTTCTAAAATAAAAAAAAAATATTGGCAACATCCATTTATCTATTGTGAAGATGCTGGTTTTCAAGGATGCAGGCCTTCTAGCAATATCTCTTCATATTGTGATTTTGATTCTCAGAAAGAAAAATGAGAAGGAAAAGGATTAGAATTTTACTCTGAAAAAGCTATTAGGTTTCCTTTCTCTTTGATGAGTAGTGGGCAGTAAAAACTTTGAATATATATCTGAAAACTCTGAACTGACAAATCTGTTTTATACTAGTTCAGGTCCTTAGAAATCAAATTCACCAAAAATTTTAATATTCATCTGAAACCCAGGTCCAAGGGATCAAACCATATTGGCTTTTTTTGGCTTATTGCAGACAACTTTAGAGAATGAAAACAGAAAGCATGGCTGAGCCAATCCATGGAAAAGCATCTCTTTGTCCTCTCCTTGTCCTTTTCTCTCCAGAGAGAGGGAAAAAAAAAACTTTACTAATAATCACAGAACAAAGATCATTATGGAAGGATGGAGGAGATGGATAAGAGAAAACCAAAATTAGGCATGAAGTGTGCTGCCACTTGTCATCAACATATTACTACATTTTTATATTCTTTAAGTGCAATAGCTATTAACTGAAAAGACATGTAGTCTTTTTTTTTCCTGAAATTCAGATCAATTTACTTTTTCTCCTTAATTAGAGGAATAATTATAATGTCCTAGTTCATTTTTCAGCCAATGCTTGTTGACATTGTTGCTTTAGGGTAAGGTTTGGTCTACAGAATATTAAAGAAAACAACATAGCTCTGAGTACCCTTTTAGCCTGATTTTTAGCCTCAACATTGTCATAAAAGTGTCTTGAATTCAAATAATCCAAACAGTGGAAGCTGCTAACAGTCATAGCTCCACAGTGCCAGTTGCTTCCAACAGTCTGTTGTGAAAGTCCATTTTTGTCTTAAAATTATAATTTTAAGACCATCTCACTTCTTTTCTACAAACAGGATGCCTCATGCAAAGTATATCACAAGCTGATTATATGTTTATATGTAACACATTAATAAGTTCCAACTTTTTTGAAGAACTCTCATTTCCTCCCCCCAAAAAAGCAGCATGCTGGATGTCAGTTGCTTCACCACAAAAAAAAAATGGAAATTTTGCTTTGATTCCACAGACTGTATACATAATTCCAGTTTCATAGAAGTCCTCACACCGGGGATGTGTAAATTTGTATCTTTTTGTCCAACATCTCAAAATACATTGAGTACCAATAAATCAAAATTTTGATATATTTAAATTACTTTAATAGTTTATGCAATGTGTAATCCAGTTGAATTTAACATATCTACTCTCATAGTAAATCTGTTCACACCTGTTCTAGAGAGCAAAGTGAGTTCTTCACTTAAAGAGCCCCCATCAGTGTCATAAGAATTTTTGACCAACGGGTCTTGGTAATCTGTTAGGCCCAGAAAGGCCTGAAAAAGTTATTTTCTCATGGTGGACTTGAATTGTGTTTATTTCTCCAGATTGTAGATCTCTGTGATGAAAATGTTTACAAAACACCTAGCTACCTAGATTATTTTTTATATTGAAGGAGTAAAAATGGCATATTGCTTTTTCTCTGTTTATTCAGTAGGTATAGACCTCTGTGTTGGAAAGATGAACTCTTTTTCACAGTTCTACTGAATGGGAGAAAGAAGGATATTATACAAGAATCAGGGAAAATAGAATAATAGTGAGATAAATGCTTTTCCTGAGGATACATAATAAACCAAGACGTGCCTGAAGAATACAAAGTTGGTTTGACCAGTGTGGGCTTGACATTGTCTTTTCACTGCAACCACCAGACAACAATGTGTTTACAACAATGTTTTTATTCCTTGTATTACCCACAAGTAAAGATTTTCCACAGGAAAGAAAGCTGAGATATTTCAAATATGATGGGAAAACTGGGCGTGAGTCTACGTATTTTCAATGTGACAAAACTAAGTTAGCTTGGTTGCAAAATAGGCTGAATACACCCTTTCTCTCAAAGCAGAATATTTTCGGATGCATCAGCATAGATAGCTGGTTGGAGAAATCTCAGTTTCCATAGGTCATCCCAAATGACATCAATGTCTAGGCAACAGAAACAATCCTGCAAAGAAGTCTTCCATTGCCTAGATATAAGAATCTAATACCATTTTAGGTGCTTTGGAGTATTACATTTGGCTTCCTCTGCTCTTCCAGAAAAGTGCATGACTCTTGTTATTCCTAAGTCATATCTGCCAGTCTGGTCCAAATGTTTTAGATGCAATCACACCCCTTATATGGTACTGCACACTTAGAAAACAAAATCATAATCTCATCAATAGGAATCAAGATTTCTGCTTGCTCTAGCTGATGAGGCCCTTACATATGCTGTATAGGAGCACTAGTATCCACTTAGCTATTTTGCTACAAAAATATAATGAAAACAGAAGACATACTGATACCACAGAGGTGAATGTATTATGGTCAAGAATGAGGGATTGTCTTGCATCTAGAAGTAGTTGTTCTAGACTTGGGGAACACATTGTCTAAGCCACGTATGCAGCTCGTACATTCACATGTGTAAGTAGTATTCCTAAGAGAACAAAGGATGTTCCTGGACATTCCCATTATATTATAAAGCTGATCTTCCAAGAGTAATATGCCTCAGACTAAAACAATAATTATAAAACCACAAATGAAATCAAAGCAATGCTGCCGAAACCCTTAAGCACGACAGTTTTACAAGGCATGTGAATATAGCAGCTTGGATAAAGATGTAAACTATTACACTGTGCCCTTTAAAATCTCACACCTCAGAAGCCAGTGGAAATATGTTGGATTCAAAATGTGGGTACATAAACACTGGGACATTCATGGGTATGAAATTCTGTTCCTTTTCTTTTAAATCTGTGTGAACACATGCAGACTCAAATGAGGGAGAGCAGATAACCAACTGCATGCCAGGGATGAGCAGGCTGCTTAAAGCTACCACATAATCAGTGAAGCTTTAAAAAAAAAAATAAAACAGCTTGAGGCCTTTTTTATCTTCTTCCTCCAAAATGTGACATCATTGTATATGACACAACACCTTGGAAGGAACCATATGGGGAAACACAGACATGTTGCTAACTAAATGTGAGCTCTTTCACAATGAAAAAATCTCATTGCTGGCCAAACTCTGGATGGTCTCATAAAAAGCACAGTTTATACAGTGGAACTGACAGTTCTACTTCAAGGACATTGTTCATGTTTAATGCTCTTTTTGTACAGTATCTAAGGAGGCAGACCAAGAATATAATGCTATTTTTCATTCAGATCTAATCAGAAAGGGTTGATTCAAACTGTATGCCCTGAAATACCTAAGATATTCTCATGCAGGTTTTTTCTTGACTTTTTACAAGATCTTTCAATCTCTAAGCTCATTAGACAGTGGTAGTTAATCCACTGATTTAATGAAGATTCACGCTTTCGCTCTCTCTTTAGGTCCATCTTTGTAGGTCTGTCATTCTCTTTTTTATTTATAACCGGAGCTTTTGTACTAAAATCTGATTTCTTCCAACTTTCAGAATTGGATATAAATATAATTTTAAGTCTCTGCCATCTACATGGTGTCCTAAATGGATTTGCAGTGCTTAACTATCATATCAGAGATAGAAATAGATATCGCCTGTATGTTATCCTTAATTCCCCCAAAAAATCTGTTTGAGTTAGATCTTGATATATTATGTTCAGCTAGTAATTTAGGGAGAAATGAGGAAGGAAGCAGGCACAAACACAAACAAAAATCACTCTTGGATGTCTCACTCATGTGAGGACTCATGTGAGGACTCATGTCCTCCTTTTTCATTAACTAGTGAAAACATAAATATGTTCTAAATATGTATCTGTCCTTCACCTTGACTTCTTTGATATTTTATAGCTTATTAGAAATTCCAATCTGGTTTCAATAAAATATTTTATAAGTGTTACTTATGAAAGAATTAAAAGGAAATACATCTGAGATTAAAAGTCTCCTTTTGTAAAAACTGAACTTTACACACTCCAAATAAATGGCCCATTGATTTTGCTAGAACTACTTACTGTGTAATAATATCAGAGTATCAGAGTGTATGAGTCTTTTCAAAGTCATGACTAAAACCTTACAGCTCTATAACCAGGTCTCTATGGTTATTGTTCACGTCCATTTAAGCTGTGACGAACTCCAAAGTTATCTCAGCTGCATCAACAGAGGAGTAGATCCTGATAATTTTAGTTTGTGTGTGTTAATGGAAAAGTATAAGATCAAAATGAGGAAGTTGCCTGAGCATGTAGGTATTTAAGCATTAAAAATGATGAGAAATGATGAGAAAGTTAAAAGAACTTCCCAGGGAACACAGCATTTGCATTTCTGTGAGTACTAATGGGGTGGGAATCGGAAATTTCTCAGAGTTCCATTATGAGATCCACACATTTATTTTGACTCCTTTAAGTAAAAAAGAGGCTGCATGCTGATTCAGTGAACATATTCAGCTTGGCTGAAACAGCATAGAAACCCATGTATAGCATAGGAACTACTTAGACAAAATTAGACATTTGATTTTTTTTTCCATCACTAGAGATTAAACTCTCTATTTAATTTTAATGACCCCTCTCATGATAGTGACTCACTAAAGCACTTAATCATGTGCCTGATTTTCATTTAAGTCTGTGATTAAATTCCATTGAAATTAGTAAAATTTAAGCATGCCTTTAGGAGTTAAGCCTGAATTTAGAGGTATTATTGGTTAGGTATGTTGGTCTGAATTATTTTTTGCTTTTTTTTTCGGTTTGGTATCTGGAAGACGAAAGACACTTTTGTCACTTTACAATTTAATCATAAAATTCACACATGTAAAATTCAATGAAATCAATTGACAATTTATGAAATGAAACATTGTGAGAGTTCCAGAAAAGTGTCACATGATGATTGTAGTTTATTGGGTTTTGAGCAGCACTTTTTTTTTTTTTTTAATCTACTTATTTGGCCTTTTCCAAGCAAAACTACTTAGATATACACTCCCCTCTGTAAGCTTGATGTATTCAGACTAACGCAGCTTCAGCGACTCCAGGCTTACCGCATCTCTGGGGTAAATGCATTGCCTGGAGGGATATATTTGATTCATAATGGCTAGAGCTGAATTATAGTGAGTGCTGGAGTCTTTTTATGTTACATCTGAAAGTTCATTGAAGTTATTTAGATCCAGATCCCTCAAAGGATATAAGTACCACACAGGTTAGATTTATGCAGCCAAGTCCAGGTAAGCAATCCACAAACCCTGCCATAAAATGCAGCTTCCTCAGCTTTCATCGGTCATTTTCTTTGGATGCTCGAAGATTCCCGCTTATCCAGAGCCTCTATAGGAGTCTATACTACTCAATTTTAACCAGATATATCACCCAAACCTATTTAAAATTTATAAACTAAACAATTGCACATCTATATTCCCTAAGTAGAATGAAATGGTAGGCATATCTTGGGCATATCCCATAGGCTATGGGCAAGCAATCTGCAAAGCAACCCACGGCTAGAGCAGCTAACTAGGAGACAGAAAGCCCAAACTTGTGTCTTTATTTGGTCTAAAAGAAATTAAACTCATTTCTCTGATATCCTAGAAAGGCACTGCCATCTCTAGGCATTGGCTTCATTTGCTTTCGGCATGGAATTGGATCTAGAAACTGGGAAGACTGTCAAGGAAAGGATTAGAAATCAGGGGTTTTCTATCTATCATCTCATTTGTTATAGTTATGACACAATTTAGAATGGAGTGCAAACTTCTGGGGCCTGCAAAAGAATAAATCAAATGGATCAAAGTTCAGTACCCTAGTGATGAAAGAGCTTACACAGTAATATCAAGTGCTTGGCCTCTGCTGTCACTAATATTCATGCATTTTGCATTAAATTCTATATCTTATTTTAAAAAAAGAGTGAAACTGAAATTAAGATAACCCCTGATTTTTGTGAGAAACTAGATTTTTTTTCAATTAAAGTCATTACTAAGGAAAATGAGAATAAGACAACTTTACTTCAAAATATTTCTCTTCAGAATATTCAGAAATAAAACTAAAATTTTGATTTAAATGTATATTATTTTATATTTTTCATTTTTTAGATATTTTTCCATAGTTATTAATTTTTTAAATAAAATTTGCATCACAATTGCATCACCAAAACCTTAAAATTAAATTAAACATGAACTTTTAGAATCCAAAGATGAGTATGGTATTCTTTCTCCCTTGACATGCCTCCTATGTACACCCAAATGCTTATAAGAGTACAATTTTGTGGTCCTAACCCTGGGGATTTCAGAGTCAGTAAAGTCAGAGTCAGTCATTTTCCAGCCTCTCAGGTGCAAGATGAAATCTTAAAGACTAATATGTCCACTATTAAGATCATCACAATCATTGCAATATAATGTTAGGTGTGCAAGCAGAAAAGAGGATTACACTGGGCTTAAAGATTGATAGCCATTTTCTGTGAGTTTAGAAATGAAAAAAAATAAAAAAGAAACATATTAGAATGAAAATTAGACATCTAAAACAGTGAAATCACTCATTTGCAATTACTTTATTTTGAATGTGTCAAACAGAGTATATTTGCAAACAATATGCCAGAAAGATATCTACATTATGCTGTCAGATGAATAATCTTTGGAGATTTTCTAAAAGGGAAGGTGAAACATAAGAGTCCTATGTCTATACTGAGGCAGTTATTAATAAAGCAGTCTGATTTTTCAGAGGAATATAGGACTGAAAGGGAAGCTGCTTTCAGATCAACAGCCTTATTTACCTGTTCTGGCAGTATATCACATCATCTAACACCTTTTATAAACAGGTCATGCACTTAAATACACAATTTTCCGCTTCTTTTATCTTATTGTGGGGAAGCCGCTCAGGAATTTCATTCTTCTGCTACTTATCTACTTTTAATTTCCAATTGACACATATTCACATGACTAAAAATTAGGAACACAGTTTTTCACATTAAAGTCAAAAGAAGAACAAAAAGTCTGTTGTTGAAAGGCTCTTTCTAAAGAGAAGAAAAAATAATTTATGGACTGATATAAGAACTTAATCCCCCCAGGGATTTGAAATGACTACACATACCTTTTCTGAAGGGCTAGGGACATGTGACAAGGGGGAGAAAGGTGGCATGTACGGCACGGACTTTCAGGCTCAAATCACTTATTTGGAGATTTCTGCACTGTGCTCCACTGAGTGTTGCTGATGCAGCTGAGCGCAGGCAGATGCAGGTAGTGAAATCCCAGCATGGCCTGTGCTCTACCCAAATACCCAAACACATGGTGGACAGATGTGAAAGATGGTTGTGTATGTATATACATATATATGTATGTACCTATATGTGTGTATATATATATAAGCCAGTGTCCTTGTTAATGCATCCTGCTCTCAACTAGATTTGTCAGTGGGTGATGCTGGAAGTCATTACCTATGTCTGCATACAAATGTTGCTGCAAGTCCATTGTTTGGGGAGGCAGACTAGCTGTTTTCTCTGTTTCCACAGAATTTAGTCTATATGATGCTCAAGCACAACAAAAAACTATTTTGATCATTATTATTAGACTGATCATATAAAATTCCAGCTCTAAAATGTAACTTAGAATCTCAATTTGTTTAGGATAACTAGAAAAAAAATCACTTTGAGTCATCAGTTCTGAAAATCCTGATATTCTTTACTGTGAACTTTTCTTTCCCCACTTTTCCAAGCAAACAGATGCCAAGCAAAATATCAGGACACGTTATGTGACCTAACCCCTAATTGCTCATCTCGGAGAGAGTTAATGTTACCTTCTTTTTTCTTTCTTGCTTTTACTCTGCACTGGCTGAAAAGAACACCCAGGTTCAATGAGTGACAAATCATTACCAACCGTACAGTGTAATTAAAAAGCACAGCCATTGATCAGCTATGAGCTAAACCTGAGACAAAAAAAAAAAAAAAAAAGAGTGAGAGACCCAGAATAGCTGGCAAAACTTCTCATTGAATCTGTCTGAAATGGAAGATGTTCTCCCTGGAGGCATGGAGCGTGGCCCATTGTGCATTTCCATTAGAGATACATACTGACTCAGAGCATGCCATTGATGTTGGCCTATTTATGAAAGGCTGTTGAAAGAGGTTTCAGAGTTAATTGAAAAGAGCTGTTTCTGAAGTAAAGTAACTTCAAACAGCATGGCTCTGAAATGTGTTTTAATGGACTGGAAATCAGTGAATTTTCCATATTGCGCAGGAAATAAAAAGGGATGACATGAACTGAAAGCTGCATTGCTATTTGGTGAGATTTTTGTTATTATTATTGCTGTTGTTACTGTTATTATTCTTATTAGCTATTTGAACTAGAAGTACTCAATGGGCAGGTGATAAAAAACAGCTCCGCTCTTGCCTGATTAGAGCATCATCCTCTAGGGTCTATCAAAATTTTCATTACATGTCTTTATTTCACATATTTACAATACAGGCTGCCTGCTGAAACTCTCTCAGACTTGTGCCATTCTAAATGAAAGGAAAAATTATGCAAGTCAGATAGAAGTAGATTGCAAGGCCCTCTTTTACCAAGGTACGTTGTGCTTTAAATCCATTTATTCCTGATGATAATTCCATCTTAAAATGAAAGCTTATGTTTAAATTCAGGCATGTGTTTATTCAGGCATGTGTTTACTCTCTGACCTGTGTTGAGGTCTTACACATAAGTTTGTATTTAAGCTTGTGTTTAAATAAAAGCCTTTACAGCAAAGCTTGCACCTGAGTTTCATAAATATAAATAGCAGCCGAGAATATGCTTAAAAATCAGCCTGCCATTAAATACCTCTCTTAGTTGAAAACAATGAACTTTTTTCTGAGTTCCAAAATTATTTTTGAACCTTGGCAAAATTCAATAAAAATAGGAATGCCTGCATTGCATTTATTTCCTCGTTTTCATTATTTTGCACGAATTTAGAGTTAGCAGGAAGGAAGGTAACTCCTTGCCCTTCACTGAAATACATTTAGACAACTATATTGTATTCAGATAGAAAGGAGCAAGATCACATTTTGAGGTTCTTTCTTAGGCTGATTAACACCTAAGATCTTGAGAAAGCTCCTAAACCCCAGTGAATTGCAGGGGAAAGGTGAGGCTGAAGTAGCCCATTTCTCAGTATAATGCAAGCAATAAACAAACAACTTCTGAGTTTCAATGATAATGAGCATTTTACCCTCCCATTCTACTTTCTACCCTGAGTGCTTTAAGTAATTCACAGGTCTGATGAAAATTTCTCATGTTCCATTAAAAGAGATGACCTCACAGACATTAATTAATATCACAAAACTCATTCGAAGTAAGAAAGCAACCATGTCCATTTTTAAACAAAGAATGAAATACAAAGATAGTAATGACTTCATAAAAAATGAACCAAAATCAGCAGAAATACTTAAATTGCAGCCTGGAACAATTCTACTTTCATTCATCATTTTATCTTTTGATAATCCAAATGTTCTCAGAGATACAACTCCTAGATCCAGCACCATAAAAAAAAAGTCAACACTGATTCTTTTTTTCTTCTTTTTTAACATTAGTTTTTAACCTTTAAGACTGCTGGGGGGAAAAAAAAACCTGCAAATATGACCCTGGAATAAACACCCTACAGGCTCAAAATACAGAACAAGGAAAACTAGAAAATTACTTCAGCTTAAAATAAATAGAAATCTCATTTTTTAGGGCTGTCTTATGACATTTTGGCATCTGAAATGATTTTTGAGCATTTATGGCTGATAATCATGGCTTAACATGTGCTTAACTTAACCTTTGAAGTTACTGTGGTGAGTTACATACCTAAAATAAGAATGTGCTGCTTGTTGAAGAAGTCAGCAAAAGCCTTCAAAAAAGAAAAGTGAAAAATAAAAAGCATTGATGACTGAAGTCTGAAGCTATGAACAACATAATTCCTTATTTAAATGTCTAAATAAACAGCCTGACTTTTTTGAGGCATTACGTATTCAGGAGATTTAATTTTTCTGACACTCCAATACCAATACCTGGAATAGGGAGAATTAGGCACTGAAACCGGTGTGAATGATGGTTTAGAGTATCTGATTATCTAATTCAGACAAAAGAAAAAGGAGATAAGGAGATACTAGAATAGAGAGATTAAAAAAAAAAAAAAAAAAAGACAAGATAGAACACGTCCAACACATGTATTTTAAGATTATGGTTAAATATTTCTGGAAAAATGGGATTCAGAGTCTGAGAGTTTCTCTTCATGCAAGGACAAATATATTCATTCAAAAGGGCCACTTGGAGTTTCAGTCTGTATCCACATATGCAATTTGAACCTACTTGTTCCATCTCCGAGAAGAACATTCTAAGCACCTGATGAAACCATAGTCCTTCTAGGCCCTTCAGTCTGAGGCAGACTACTGAGCTTCCAGGAGTGTTTGAGCCTTGAATCCATAGAGTGAGGAATGAAGGAGAACTCAGCACCCTAATGTTTAGGGATGGAAGTGAGGTTTTATTATTCCAGGCCATGTTACTGGAATATTTTGGATTGAATTAATCTGGCCAAATTTATAGTCCTACTTTAGTGCATCTTAGAAAACTGTACCAGGCACAATCAAAGTGCAAATACAATGTTCATTATCCTTGGGAAATAATCCTAGTCATACATTTCGTAATTATGGGGATGATGGAACAAGGTCTTGGAATTATATTCATGTGAATTTCTAAAGAAGAGTTTGGAGCATGGACTATCTCAAGGTTAGAAATTTTAGTTGCCAGCTTTATTTAGTTCTTGTTGAAGGTAATTACAGGATTGTTCAGGAGGTAGATGGTAGAAATCTGAAATGAACTATGTTTTCTCAGAGTTTAACTTCAGGAAAAAAAAAACATCCTGAATGTCACCTAGTCATTTAATTGAATCAGAAATTAATTCCCGAGGGTCAGCTGAGATCGAAACATAAACCTGGCTATAATCAGCATAACAATGTTAGCTGAAATTATGCCTCTGAATGATAGCACCTAATAGAAGTGTAGGGCAAAGTTTCCCTAAAGAGATATTAGAAAAATGTGCTGCCTTTTCTGTAGCCTTTGATATTGGGCAAAATGTTGTTTGCATATTTCAAAGTGAACCGTAAGACCGTCTGATTCTCCTACAAGTACCTCTCTATAACCTTCAGATGTCATTACTCTACTTGAGTAAACTAAAAATATCAAAAAACAGACCATTTCTAAATATATGAAGATGGAATCAAGTCTGCATTGTTGTTCCTTAGTTGGGAAATGTATGATGCTATTTTGATCTTCAGAGGTGATAAGCGCATTAAAAGGCAGGAGAGAGAACTTTGATTTCATGTATAATTCTGTGGCTTTTCCATTTCCTTTTGGAACATCTGACCATGACTAGAAACACAGCACAAGTTTGAGTAACTTGCTAGACTGCTGATATCTCAGTGGGATATTTTATATTTTTAGAGAGATAATCTCAAAATAACATCAACAGGGTAATCAACAGTAAGATCTTACATTCAACTGACTTGAAAAGATGATATGGAAGAGAATGCAGGTACCTCACTAAGGATCTATAAAACTTTGAAATTGCAGTTAATGTCCTGGTCTGGATGTAAAACTAGTAGAATGATAATAGATCTAAAACTGAATTTTTAAAACATGCTCTAAGTGTTGCATGTGAAAGGGAGAGAGAAAAAATAAGAGAAGTCTACAGATACCATCATTAAAATGTCAACAGTCATCAAGAAACGATGCCAGATTAAATCATTTTTGTCTAAACTATAGTGTTTGTCTAAACACTATAGAAGAATAGATCAAACAAAAAAATTTTGGAATGAATAATTATGAACGTACTGATGAAAAGCTTTCTAACAAAATGAAGTGTAAAAAAAAACTTCACTGAGCTAAAATACTTAATATTAAACATATCTCAGATTTTAAGAGCTTTAATAAAATTCTAAGCAGAATTCTGAAGAAATAATTCTATTTCTCTTCTGACTATATAGAGAATTCTTAGATTCTCTTAGATTCTTAGACCTGACAGATATATGAGTCCATCCTAACTTGTGGGCCTCCTCCTATTGGACAGGTATTTCTACCAGCACATTTCTCCCAACCCATTCATAAGACGCTGAATCAGGCTGTGGAGATCTACTCAACAGAATAATGTCCAGTAGAGATCTATAATAATTTAGTTATCTTGAAGTAGAAAGCATGACTCAGTCACATAAACTTTGGTATTTAGTACAATTAAAGATGCCTTAGGCCATTCACACCATCCACACAACAGCTGATACGTCATTGGACCTGTGAGAGACAGATACATTTTTGGTCCCTTTGGAGGACAGTTGCACACTTCAGGGGATCTCAGATAGCACTTGACACCTACATTCCCATGATTTAGGGAATTGAGAAATTGAGTTTTTGATTAAATGGCTTAACCTGCAAGTGGAATCACATCTTATTTTCTTCTCCTGTTTAGCAGAAACAAGAAGGAAGATAACACTAAACAATGTTTAATGCTCCATAATAGTTTTGTTAAATCATTTAGATTTCATTTCTGAGGTAACTACTCTTTAAGAGTTAGGAAAATCGTCATTCATAGTTCAAATACTGATTTTTATTTTTCCCCCTAAATTCCACTTACATGAATGTTCTTGATGTTTTAAAAAAATAATTTAAAATTCCAAGTTAATTTTAACCTTTGCAAGAAAGGAAAATACAAAATCTGTCATAACTATGGATAAACACAGTATTGTTAACCTACCATCTACAGTCTACTTGCCATCTACAGTAGATAGATAGTAGACAAGATATATCTTGTTTACTTATCATCTACAGTAGATACAATAAAATCAGCCTGATCAGCTGTATTTTGAGCAGACTGGAGGAAATGGCCTCCAGAAGTCTCTTCCAACCTACGTTATTGTATTAACTCTGTGTGATGAGTTAGTTGAACATTGAAAATCATTTCCATTGACTGCCAAATTTATTCATGCTTCTGTTACAGAATCACACAGAATCACAAAATGGTTAAAGTTGGAAGGGACCTCAGGAGATCATCTAGTCTAATCTCCCTGTCCACACAGGGATAACTAGAGCACGTGGCACAGGGTGGCAACCAGGTAGATTTGGAAGATCTCCAGAGAAGGTGTCTCCACAACCTCCCTGGGCTGCCTCTTCCAGAGCTCTGTCACTCTCACAGAGAAGAATTTTTTCCTCACATGGAGATGGAATTTCCTGTGTTTCAGCTCATACCCATTGCCCCTTGTCCTATCACATCTCCTTGCCCATCCACGTAGGTCTCCTGCTCCCCTTACTTGACTTCTTTCCTGTAGGAATGCAGATTCTGAGCTTGAAAAAAGTGTTTCAGACCAATACATAAGAAATTTATCATTCTCTTTCTCCATTCATAAATCATATTCATTTTAAGTCAGAATTAGAAAGTTAGCAAAATTAAAATGAGAGTAATATGTTAAAAATAGCCCTCTCCTCACAACCCAGGTTTTAGAAACATACCTTTAACTGTTATTTTTTTTTCTCTGTCAAATAAAGGTTTAAACAAGACAGGAGTTCAGGAGTTCATTTAAATATATTGCTTTTTTAACTTTAAGACTGATAACTGTCTTTATAGTAAGCTTCCACATATAACTAGGGAGGAAAGAGCAATTAGGGAGAGACATAAGGTTCTCATCCAGTGTAAATTGGCCAGATTCCACTTACTTTCCCAGAAATCAATCCTTTCTTCTTTAATATAGTCTCATCTATTTCTAGAACTAATTCAAAATCAAAGTATATTTAAAATGTTTGACAGCTCAGGTAGATCTCACTTGCAGTTCAAAGACAGAATTATTATAAAAAATGAAACTAGCAAGATATTATGAAAAAAGGTCTATATTTCATTCAATATAAGATTGAAGTATAGTATAAGTTTTCAGAGAAGGACAAAAAAATGACTCACACAAAATTTCCAGGACACTATTTTGTGAGAAAGATTTGACAAGAGCACTTCTGAGACATGCAGACAACAGACAGTACAATTCAGAATCCACTTGTAGAGGGAACTCAATTTAACACTGAATTTCTTGGCTTAAACATACTCAGTGACATGGTCAAACAGTAATGAACAGTCCTTGACCTGTGTGAGGAATGAGAAGCACAATTAAAGTTGGGAGTCTGAAAGTACAACTCAAGCCTGACTAGACTTTCATATAGCTCATCAAAACAGGAATTATATTATGACTGGGACACAAAAGACTGCCAAGTAATTTATGGCTTAGTCAAAAACCATCTGTGGCCTTTAACAAGTCACTTCTTGGCCTCACCTTTTGTGGGATGTTCTAAAGCCAAGCTGAAATCCTGATTTTCCTTACTCAGAGGACTTCAAAGATCTCCTCCTTACAGATTTTCTATTTCAAAGGGACTTCAAGCACATTGAGCTGGGTTAGCAACAGAAGGTACCCTTCAAAGTGCAAGAAACACCAAATTTCTTATTCTCTCACTTATCTCCAGCATAAGAATTTATAGGAACTTCTGTTCACAGGAAAACAGAACTAGAAGGAAGGATCAAGTCTCACATATCTACACCATACAGTTCCATACAGTTCTATCAACTTATTAAGTTACATAATGAAAACAGGCAATTTGTTTGGTTGGTTGGTTTTGTTCTTTTTCCATCTTACTTTTTCCCACAAGGTGTTCCAGAATCTGTTTTCTACAAATGGCTAGCAACTTTGTCTCATTATTACCCTTTGAGAGTAGCTGATACTCATTTCTTCTTGGGCCAACCTAAATCAATATTTCATTCTAATCCCTGCAGAGCAATTCACCTTACTGATATATATAATACTTGGGGCTTGATTCACTTGCCCAACTTTCAATCACCCAGTGTCTTCTGAGATGCCCTTAGGTATCTGAAACATTTACAGCGGGCTGGCAGATGGATTTATCAGAGATCCATGCTGAATTGAGCTGGAGGCAGGTTAGGATACTCTAAGGCATCTCAGAAGTACTAGCTCTTTACATGTGGGTAACTGAATCAAGTTCCTACCAGCTGAATTTCCATCTGGGATCCACTGACTTTAATGACTAGGAAGATTCATATGCCTAAATGCCAACCGAGATGCTTTGAGGAATCTGTGATATCTGGTAGACATAACAATGTCACATGAAAGATGCATGCTCGTTTGCAGAGGCATGTAGGGCCAGGAAGCTGGACATTTCCAGCACTTAAAGTCACCCTGGATGCTTTGACAACTGAATATTGCCCTAAATCTCCATTGATAACTTTGAGAGCATAAGCACATCTAGACTCTTGAATGTAGACAATTGAATGCTCAGTTACTCTTTACTAGATACCTATTCATTGTAATTTAAAATGTCCTGGTAAATCTCATCTGGTCTCTGTTGACACTGAAAAAGCACGTGCATTTTGAAAGATACTTGGTACCTCTGGTCAGCTGAATATGTCTGTTAAATTTGTATGTCTTAGTCTCAAATTAAATACCATATCTTACATTTGTGCTCTCAATGCATTTAGATACAGCCACTATATATTCTCTTAGATGCTTGTATATTCACGCTGCAAATACTTCAGGACATAGACTGAAAATGAGATTTGACCTTAAGTTTCATGTTTAAACATAAATGTCTACCAGCTCTTTAACTTCAGTCCCCTTCACAGTTAGTTCAGAGAAATAAGCATCTCAACAACTTTTTTCTTTCCACTCTGAGATAGAATTTTCATATGTAAGAATGAATAACTGTCCAGAAATAATTGGACACTAACTAAAATGGGAGGTTTGGTCAATTGGCTC
The DNA here is from genome assembly GCA_032353885.1 of Nothura maculosa. Taxonomy (NCBI): domain Eukaryota; kingdom Metazoa; phylum Chordata; class Aves; order Tinamiformes; family Tinamidae; genus Nothura; species Nothura maculosa. The sequence continues at coordinate 714,894 of JAUBOD010000057.1, read as the reverse complement.
AGATTCTTGGACTTCTACAGATAAGTAAGAGGGGTATCAGTCTGTGTACTTGCACTATGTTTATGCAATGAAGCACCATGCTGCTTGAATCATCAGAGTCACCAGACTAACAAGGGTAAGTACACAACTTCATATTCCCTTTGTTTCCATATGTTCCCTTTAGTCAGCACAGTTCATTGTGAACTTATCTCCAGGTATTCTGTGGAACACATGAGTTGAGACAGTATTTATTCATCATCACTATGGATTTATGAAATCACATAAATGCTATTAGAGATCTTCAGCCATTTACAGTCACCTTCCTCATTGCCAGAGATCTCTTCTGCTCACTATTAAGCTCATATTTTCTTCTCTCCTGGTTGCAATAACCAGGCTCTTGCCAAATCTACCAGGAATTATTGTTTTTCCTTTGAATATGCTGGTGAATGAGTTGGCTCCTGATAGAAAAATGCATGAAAAGTGAGCTTTACAAAGCTGAAACTGAGCTGAAAGTTGTGAACATCTGAACACAGACTAGCCTGCTGCCTCTGAGACTACATTGCAGCCTGTTTCAGGCATGTGTTTTTTCTATCTAAAAGAATTTGACAATCTTGAAGGACATTTTCAAGAACAAGAAGACCTTCACTGCAAACCAGAAATGCTAGTAGGCAGAGGATGTGTTTTCTGGAGGAGGTAACTGGCACCTTTGTTATATTTCCTGACAATTTGACCTTAAATTGAAAAGGACTTGAATTCATATTCAAGCTATAACATAAAAAAAAAAAAGAGTCAAACTTGCATCTTGTTCAGAATAATAAAAGTATCTAACTCCTATGGAAATTTTTTTGGCACTTCATTGGAAAACTTTTTACTGAAACAGACAGTGCTTCTCTCCATTCCACAAAAGCGACATGGAAGCATGGGGAAATGGGAGAGGAGGGAACATGAGATGTCCAAGGATACCCAGTATATAAGTGGCAGAGCCAGGATTAGGAATAGAGTCCCAGGCTGGAGCTGAATGAACATGACACCAAAGCTGCTGAGAAAGAGAATCTGACATACACGAACAGTTGCTGCAGCTTTATTTCAGGCATCAGTTTAACACATGGGCAGTTACTTTGGCACAGGCTGGCCTTATTCACAGACTCACAGAATAGTTAAGATTGGAATGGACCTCTAGAGATCAACTCCCCTGCTCAAGCAGAGACACCTAGAGCATGTGCCACAGGGTGACATACAGGTAGGTTTGGAAGGTCTCCAGAGAAGCAGACTCCACAGGGAGTGTGTGCAGCCTGTTCCAGAGCTCTGTCACCCTCACAGGAAAGAAGTTCTTCCTGATATGGATATGGAACCTCCTGTGTTTCAACTTACACCCCTTGCCCCTTGTCCTATCACTGGCCACCATTGAGAAGAGTTTGGCCCCTTCCTCACTACATTCTCCCCCGAGATGTACATGTTGATAAGATCCCTTCTCAACCTTCCCTTCTACAGGCTAAATAGGCCCAGCTTGCTCAGTCTTTCCTCGTATGATAGATGCTCTACTCCCTTAATGATCTTTGATGCTCACCGCTGTACCCTCTCCAGAAGCTCCACACCCCTCATATTGGGGAGCCATTATACTTATTACTCTTATATCCCTCTTATACTGGGGAATTGTTATTGCAGGTGATATGTTTGTCTACAAAGGAAAGGTACTGCAAAATAAGGTGAAGTAGTTCACAGTCAAGTAGGAGCTCCTCTTTACCTCCCTCTCATTATGTCTATAAGGAGACATGAAGAAATGACAGATGACATCTCAAGAAAAGCTGGATGCATAAGAAATTGTTGAGACCTTCACATTCCCAGTTAGTTTTTCTGAAGATGACAAGACCACAATATTGGGGCCAGCACTCCAATTCTATTACTGATTTCTTTTTTTCATTTCTTGCTGTACAGCAAACTAATCATCACTGCTATTCTTTCAGACTAATGTCTCATGTACACCTTGGAAAGCTAAATCAAAATAATCCATGTGTCAAATGAAATAACAGGGTTCACATATAAGCACTTTCACTAAGGTTTATCCATTTTGATAAGTTCATTTATCAAAAGCAACAGACATTTCTGTGTAGTCAGTGCCAGAGACCCTAAGGGATCCGGTTTTTCAGGTGTACCCAGTAACTTCTGTATTTGAAATCCAGGGTCTTTTCCAAACTATTTGTTTTGAACAAGATCCCTAACCAAATCAGCGCTAGGCTAAGGCTAGCCCAGACATTTAACTTATTTAGTCTCTGCCTAAGTCACTGAAGCTTGCTGATCTCTTCAGATCAGTTGTGGGTTCTTCTTTCTGGTCTCTGCAAAAAGCTGAACCCAGTCTTTAGATTTCCTCAGTCACCACTGAGCCTGTCCAAAAGCAGTATTTCTATTTTTCTTCTGCGTGATGATTTTGTTTTCTTGCTAGCCAGTAGCAAGGGGTGTGTGTGTGTGTGCGTAACTCACAAAATAATCTGCTTCAGCTCGAATTCCCCAAATTTCACTCATAATAAAATCATTCCAATTTTTAATTCACCTCTGCACTTTTCCAGGGGTGGACCTTCAAACACAACAGCTGTCTATCATCCGTATCTGCCTACCAATCTTTCATATTTTTCTTAGTGTAAGCAATTTCAACCTCTGCCGTGCTGTTTGTTGTGGCAAGAGTCACTTTTTGTCATTTTCTATAAAGTGCAAATGCTACAGGCCCTTTAGACACTGTCTGCTCTACCCACACAGTGAACCCACCTTTAAAAAATGTCCCTCATAAATCTTTCTTGTCACCTCTGTTTTGCTAACATTAAATTGAAAAGAGGGGGAAGGGAGGAAAAAAAATCCACTAATAAGCTATTCTGGGCTTTGCTTTGTAACAATACTTTTCTTTTTACAGATTTTACTTTATTTTATTTTTTAACCATAAGCTATCCTTTTTACATTGAAAAGCCAAGTTATTATTTCCTGGAGGTTTACACAGGAAACCTCAGATTGTCAGTTCATTTAATGTCACTTTACTTTATGCTTCATGCCAGTTTTAAGGCTCAGCAAGAATTGACAATGCAATCCTTTCACAGCATCAGCTGACTGCTTTTTCTCTGACAGCAAGATTTCAAATCAAGGATTTAATAAACCGGTAGCTCTTCCAGTTAGTAGTAAAATGTTCTTTCAATTCCACCACTTAAAGAACATCAAACAGACCTCAACTCTACAGCAAAGATTACAGCTAAACCAGAAATACAGCTTATTGGCATGCACAGGATCACCAGGGCTGCAGTGCAAGAGAAGGAAGAGACGAAGACATATAATTTTGCTCAAAGTATATGTGCATGTGAGCGTGCATGTGTGTTTAAACAGATGTGCAAATACAGAGACAGAAAAAGATATTGAAGTTGATGTATACAGTGGTTAAATTACTCATTGGAAAATGTGTTAAGTAGGTGAAAGGCAGTCTCATGAAATGCACATGCTGAGTTAGCTGGGAAAAGGTGTTACATTCGCTCAGGAAAGTGGCATAATCTCTAGACCTCTCAGCACTCAAGTTAACACTAAATTTTACCAAATTTGCAATCCTTTACACCACTTCCCATTCACCAACTAACCTATCCACTATTGCAGCTTCCTACATCACACTTCCAAGCTTGACCTAGGATTCACAAACCCTGAAGGAAGGAAATGCAAATTAAAAAAAAAAAAGAAAGAAAGAAAAAAACTCCACCTGTGAAGCCTAAAGGGACCTTTAGAAAATTCAATGACTATCTCGAATACATGCCTTTCTCTCCCTGCAGGCTCATGTGGCTACAACTCCTCTAAGCAACATAGTGAAGGAGGACAAGCAGTAGAGAAGAGTGTATATTCTTGCTAATTCACAGCCAAACCTCCGAGCTCCAGGTGGGAAATCACCTTTTATAAGATGACAGTAGTGAGATGCACACTTCCACCTCTTTCATTTGGACTCAGCTGATGTCTAAGGCAGTGCTGTAAAAAATGCAATAGTGGGGATGTCTGAAGAAGGTATTTCCCTAAGGTTGATTTGTCTTGTCTCTTTCTACCCTTGTTTCAGGGGCTATGCAGCAGTCAGAGATATTTTTAAATTCCTGATAATTCTGTGATTAGCAGATAAAGCATGTTGTTATTAAAAAGTCCTAGAAGACAGAATATCCAAGATGTGCTTCAGGTCTCCCTCAAGTCTTTATTAAACTCTTTGCCTCTTGCACAAAAGTACTTTTCTCTTTCCTCTTCTCCCAGCCACCTAGTCTAATTCAAAGAACCACGGTGTGAATTGCTCTCACGAAGAAGTTTTTACTCCATCCACCATTGACTACATTTTCTCCAATTCTCAGTTTATCCTATCTGTGCCACTGCTCAAGAGAAATATAATTCTTGGAAGCAAGTAACTTAGTCGATGCTCCTTAACTGAACCTAGGGGCTTGTCTACATAGTAATACTGACCAAAATTAATCTGAATTAGCTTTTAAAAGTGGATTAATTAAAACACTTAAAACTCATATGTGGGTAAACTTATTCAAAATTAAGGGTACTTAACTCAATTTAGCTAAATTAACTTTCAAAGTAAATTAGGTCAAATTGAATTATGGCCATTTCAATCCATGCAGAAGTTGAAATTCATACATTGAGGTTTTTAGTCACAATAATTGAGAAAGCAGCTGTTGCCACTTCCCAGCTTTTGTTGTAACTTGGTTACTAGAGGTTACCAGGCCCTTTGTCAGAATCAGCAGAACAGAAGTTATAACTGTACTTATCTAAAAAAGTTCACAGTCAAGTGCCTTCTATTGAGACCTGTCTTCATTAGTAGCTTGTCTAACATACCAGACTGCAAATTGAAGTGGCTGAGACAGCCAAATAAGCTCTGTCAGCTCTGCTAGAAGGGTAATTATATCTGGCAGAGGAGTGGTATGGACAGCCAAAGCTGGTGACATTTCACATCCTCCTTTCTATGCTTCCTAGAACTAGTCCCAAAAGCCCCCGCTAATCCAGACTAAAACAGAGAAAATTCAAGCAAAACAAACAGAAATAGATGTATGTTTACAAGCGGCTCACAGTCTACAAAACAAACTCTAAAGTCTTTTGGACTTGGTCAATAAGAAGTGTACTTATCTACCTAATTTCTCAGAGAATTCCCTCTTGCTGTGCCTGGATCATTCTTATCTGTGTATATCTGCATCAGAGCTGCAATTTCCAAATTCAAAGCCATCTATCTTCAGCTTGTCCACAGTAAAGGTAGTTTCTCAATTTTCTAAGATTACTTCACCAAGAAGGAAAGAAATATATGAGCAACCAGCATCATCTCCAACCTGCAAGTTGTGTTGAACTTGTATGTATTTACTATAGTTCTTGTAGGAGATGGAGAAAAGTCATTTAGCTTTCTTTTGTAGCAAACTTGTCTCTGAATAAGTCACACGTTTCACTGTTGATGACCCAGTACAGATTATCTTGGTCTTTCACAGTCTTTCATAGGCAAGTTTATTTAGTTATACTTCATTTTGAAAAGGTCTTTTGCTGAAAAACTTTAACAAACTCTTTTTTAGTAAGAAATGTGAGTATCAACTTAGACTTGTCCTTGTTTGTTTTGAGGTTGTAGTGTTTAAATAGCAACAACAGTGATGTTCCTGCCATGCTTAGGATTTATAAACTAAGTCAGGCCTTGGAGCCAGAATAAGAAGAGTATATTCCAGTAACTCTCCAGTAACTCCTCACAGAAGATCCAACACAAGGAGTATTGAAGACATGCCAGAACTCTACTTCTCCATGTCCTTCTGAAAGCAAGAGATGGCAAGAACTGCTAAAAGCATAAAATCAAAGATTTCTGAAGAAAAAGCTTCACTTACAGAAGCCACAATTTTTCACTAGTTCTAGTTTTCAACAGTTAAAAAGAAACTTACTGAATAACTTATGTTACCTCAGATCACACTAGTTTTAAATACTCAACACATTCATTTTGATAAGTGATGCACACTTATTTGCATATCAAACTAATAAGAATAACCATGAAAAACAGTTTCTTCTTTCCCTTGGGGCTTCATTATATACATCCGCAAAAGACTGCGAGGAGTGACTACTTCTCACATACCCTCTCAACCAACCTGCCTCATGGCTTCCCCCAAAATGTAAGGATCAACATGTCTTCTTTAAAATGATATTACTTAGGTTCTCTGTCGACCTCTGCTTTGGCAAACATGGTTCAGTCCTTGAGACTGAACCTTTATTTGTTTACTAGTCTGAAATCGGTTAAGTTGTTGGATTAATACCTTAGTAAAGGTTTCAGAAGCTCATTTTCAGACAGGAAAGAATTTCATTTTACCTTTGGTATCTAAGAGTAACACCTAGGCTCCTCTTCCTATTTATGGAGACAGATCAGCACCTCCAAAAAATCTGTTTACCTCATTCTAAAAAAAAGTAAAGAAATTCATAGCTAGTAGATGCTCAGCTTTTTCTCTTCATATAGAGCATACCTAAACCAATAACTTAGGTTAGACTCCTAATTTATCCTTGTTTAGTATTACCTACCAGGTTATCAGGAATAAAAGACTTTTTCTTTGCCAGTTCACATGAGGTTAGTGTTCCAACCAGCAACAACAAAGAACTGGTAGAATAATAGCTCCTTTAATTTTGACTCCCTGCTATGGGCTGGATAGAGCACATGCTTTCACAATGAACAACAGGTTTACTTGGTCCCGTAAAATCCAGGAGTGATACCACCTGTTTTTTGCACTCTTCTGCATCAGAACTACACTTATCAGCATCTGAAAAACATTCTTTCAACAACATGTGGCTGACATGCATAACAACTGAAAATCACCACCAAGAGCAGAATTCAAATGCTGTGCAATTGCAGCTCATTATATACTGTGTAGTATTGTTTCTGTTTCCTGCCTGGATAATTTATGTGCCTAGGTAACAGCTGCCAAAGGGCAAATTTTACAATGATATATGTGAAATTTGAATGAAAATTTGAATTTGAGTTTTTTTTCACCATCCCTGATTATTAGACCACTATACCCTGAAATCCACTTTTGCAGTTTGTCCCCATGAATGTTCAAAGATTCAAAAAAAAAAAAGTGTGAAGAGGAAATGACTGAGCTTAGGCTGAAATTGTCTTTTGCATTCAAATAAATATTTTGAAAGGAGAGAGTATTGTTTCTTCCTAAACATGGGATAAGAGATAGAAGGATAATTCTGTTGCCAATCAAGACAAAATCTTTGACAAGATTTTATTTCCTTCAATAGAAGGAGAAATAAAGCATAGTGTACATATTATATAGATCTAAGGAAATAAACATTTCATTTCTCATATGTAGTAAATTGGATCTATTTTCTCCCAGTCTTTTTTTTTCACCACAAATGGACTTAACAAGTAATCCAAAATCTATTTAGGTCAGCAGGGATGAGATTTGGAGATTTGCATCCCCTAACTTTAGACAGATAAAAGTTAGACACCTAATCTAAGCTAGTCACCCTAGGCTCCCGTCATAGTCAATGGAGGGAAACCTTCTGAGGCAGGTTCTTTCTGCTTATCTTAGGACGCATAAATCACCTTAAGAGGAGCTTGTTGCTCTTCACAGACTATAAAAGGAGCCTTAAGGTGACAAATGCATGTTTAAACAACTACCTTGCAGATCTTTAACTCAGGGCACATGCATTTCACCCTGGCAACCTTATTTTTTACATCCCTGAACAGCAGACATGAACTAACTCCAGCAATTCTAGTTATTCTTTGTAAGGCAATTCAAATGTGGAATGTCAATCCTACTCTCTTTATTCAAATGTTTTACTATCAACCCCACGGATGTTTATAAGTACAACTATCTTCCAGGATCAGGAAAAGAAGGCTTGATTTCCAGAACATATTTCTGACTTTGTCTACCATCCACTTTGAGTTATTTTTTTCCATTCTCTCCCCCTCCTGCACAGAATCTCTGACTTTGTCCTATATGCAGCTATATATATGCTTGGACAAGCTGTTGCATGTGCTGATCAGCCAGCTTGCTGCTCTTTTCCTAGAATAAGCAAAGAAGTGATTTAAGCTTTCTTTCCCATGGTGAGGGCAGTGCTGATTGTCTCTGCTTTCTCCAGCTGCCAGGTTCCACAAAACTTGTCAGAACATCCTGCCTTGGAGACAACAATCCGCTCAGTGAAATGTGGCTGAGATTGGACAATGTGCTTAAAAAGTGTTTTGGGAAGGAAGAAGAGGAAGACTTTTGATGGGCAGGATGTATTCCCTTAAAATGATGTTAGGCATCTGTGTACTTACCACCAAGAAATCTGATAAAAGTTTGAATGTAAGCATACTTACAGAGGAAAGAAAAACTTTTCTTGGTGTAATTCCTATCTTCCAGCCAAGGTAAGCCAGACCAGGAAAACTACAGGGCTAGAAAGCATTTAATTTTCTGACTGAAATAGCAAAATGACTATGCTTTTCTAGCCCAGATATCTCAGTTTCCCCATCAGCACTATTCTGTGGGAGAATTATTTTAGTATATTTACCCTTCTACCCACTAGGCTTTTCTTGCTTTTTTTTTTTTTTCTCTTGAGAATGCCTTAGTTTGTTATGCCCTGAAACACAAAGCATTAACAACCTTTTAGAGAGTGTCAGCACATGGTGGAGGTAGCTACCTGCCCTGCTTTCCATAAAATGGGTGTTAATAGGCTCTAGAGGGGTCCCTCAGTAAAGAAAAGGAGGAGTTCAAGCATTTATTGACTGGCTTGTATCTCGTAGAAATATTCAAAGTGGAACACAGGAGATGTGAAGAAAAGCCACACAAACGAGAAGCTACTAATGAAGTGTTTTTACAGTAGGAGTTCGATGTGTGAGCTTGTAAAAGCTGATTAACTATTATTGTGTTTTCATCTAACTGGTTTGATAATTTGTTGCTTAAATGGTTCAGCTGAACAATCAGTGAGTGTCCTTGGAAACCTGCTGATGCAAGAGTTAAAACCCCAGATCCACACTGAGGGGCAGATTTATGTTGTGGCTCCATGATACATATCTCTTTTAATAAGTGAAAGAAAGAAGTGGTGGAAAAGTTCTAGAAATTTTGTTCTTACAACTCCATTCTAGCTGTTAAAATTAAAATGTTTTTAAATTTTTTTAAATGAGACTAAAGACAATTAACAGATACACCTTTTCTTTTTTCTTTCTTTCTTTCTTTCTTTCTTTCTTTCTTTTTCTTTCTTTCTTTCTTTCTTTCTTTCTTTCTTTCTTTCTTTCTTTC
>JAUBOD010000057.1:671702-705528 GCA_032353885.1 Nothura maculosa | reverse complement strand
TTCTTTCTTTCTTTCTTTCTTCCTTCCTTCCTTCCTTCCTTCCTTCCTTCCTTCCTTTCTTTCTTTCTTTCTTTCTTCCTTCCTTCCTTTCTTCCTTTCTTCCTTTCTTCCTTTCTTCCAGCTTAATTTAAGGACTCTTTGAGAGATATTCAGGGCCTAACAATTATTTTAATAATTAACTCAGATGGTTGAACTACTACATTAGAGCAGCAACAAGGAGGAGAATTTTGAAGTCAGTTTGGAAAAACAAGAACATTCATTTTTAAAGGAAAATGACTGGAAATTTCTAGTAAGGATTTACTGCAGAAGGAGTTCTAGAAACTATATGAATATTCTACTTTTGTGCCCCATTGCCATTTATTCTATTATTTTTTAAACAGTAGAAGTTTTTCTTTCTGTTTTAAGATTTAAACATGAAAAGTAACTGAACAGTTGAACCATTTATTTTAGAATGGTCTTCTGGAGGCTTTAGGTCCAACCTTCTACTAAAAGCTAGATGAATTTCAATGTTTCAATTGGTTTGCTTAAAGTCTTTTCCATTTCAACTCTGACAAATTCCAAAAATGAATATACTACAACTTTCCTGGGCCCAGGTTCTTGTACTTGACCAATTTTTGTCTTTTCATCCTTTTGTTGTGCATTTCTGATCTTCAGCAAGTTCTTGCCAGCTCATTCCATCTTTACTCCTTCTGAATGTCAGCCCTATTCTCTAGCATACTCATAGCATACTCTCTAGCATACTCTAGCATACTCTAGCAACTCATACTGCAGAATCACATCCATTTATAGTGTACAAGAGTTGGAGAAAGCATCAAGAAAAAAAAGGAGACAAAAAAGGTACAACACACACAACTGTATATTTTGAGGCCCAGAGAAAAAGCATCAAAGTTTGAAACAACTTAGCAGGTAGAGAATAACATAACAAAACAAACTGCAAACAGGCAAGTTGATAAAAAAAATGGTAATGAATTTCAAGCGCTTAAACAAAGAGAAAAGATGATTGATTAAGTATCCATTTCTTAATTTCTTCAGATAAAGTACAACTGCCTCTCAATGGGAACTGCTGCTGTAGCTGAACAAATTACTGGCCTTGACACAGGGAGAACTGGATCAAATGTAATGGCCATAGTATGCAGGATCAAAAACTGAATTATCTAATGGACTCTCCTAGGTTAAAGCTTTTGAATTTATGAATAATGTCTGGGACAAATTTGCTGGTGAAATTATACAGATGTCTATAATGATCCCTGTTCATCCTATTGTGTAGCTGCTTTTCTTGCCAAATGTAACTACATAATGTTTCCAGAAAAATGGAGCACTGAGGTGCAGACAATTCCAGGAATTTTTTGGTTCAGCAGAACAGATAACATACAGTTTGCATTAAAGATCTGATAAAATTCAATGATATAGATGTACTTATATGCAGGATAGATAGAAAAGTATCACATGTATGCATTTCTTCCTTTACTTCCTGTATATACTTATACCTCTTAGAGATGCATAACATATCACACATAATAAATCCTTGCTTAACAAGAAAGGGATTTAAAATCAAATACAGAAAAGTTAACAGCTACCTCAACCAATAATTCCTTTGCATTGCACAGGAACACTGTACTGGATCTGAGGAGAGACACAATTTCCAAGGCAGCATTCAACTTTGCAGAATGGCTTCAATTTATGACTATCACGTCTCATTCTCCTGCATCATGGATAGCCTGGTCTGCCCAGCAGAGAGGCTCCCACCCAGTCAGATACGAGTACGGATCCAAGTTGATCCATTCTGGGTACATTTGCCCTGGTTTGTCTCAGTTTCTCTGAACGGCAGCCCTGCCTTTCAGCACATGATCTGCACTCCTCAGGTTCTGCCATCCACAGATGTGATGAGGATTTGTTATGTCTTCTCTCTCAGGTCACAGAAGAAAGTCCTAGGACAGATCTCGGAGTCCCAATCCACCAGGTAAGGCATCAATCATTAACCACTACCTTTTGAGTCTGATGCAGGTAGTTTCTCACCCATAATTAATTTAATCATGGGACATCCACCCATAATTTGGTCCAGCACCATCTAGCAATCTATGCGTATGTGTTACAGTGATTTTACCACACCTGAAGAACTGGCCTACAGATATGAAAGAAAAAATCATTTTTTATTCAGAACAAATATCATTTTGTCCTTCACAATGCAAATAATTTCCTTAAGATATATATACAAATGTTGTTCCTTTTGTAAATACATTATTTTTTACAGTCCACATGACGTTTTTCTAATATTTGTGGTCTGAGACCCTTGCTGGCCAATACTCCAGTACTTCACCTCATATTACCATGGAAAAATTATATTATCAGGATGGAATTATTATCCCCCCCTTTTACTGTGTTCTACAAGGCTAATTCAGGACTCATAAAACACAGAGGAGACCAATGTAACATGTTCATGCAAAGATTATAAACTGCTCTGTAAATATGAAATAAAAGACATGTAAAATCTTCAATGATTCTTTCACTTACAGTGATTAATTAAAAAAAAAAAAGTTCCTGAAATATGTATCACCACCAGACAGTCAAGAGTGAGAACGAGAGAGAGAGAAAGCTGGCTCCATGTGGGGCCTTTTTGCTTACAGCTATGAGACAGTACTGCACTTTCTCCTAATAACCTTGACCTGCTTTTCCTGGCTCAGCAGTAGCATCTGTGTCACATCGGCTTAGCATCTGTTTATCAATCTAACAGCACAAACCTGATTCCTGCTTCTATTCTGTTTAGGGCTCATGATATTAACAAGACTGAATTAAGCCACCAGAATTCGAGAAATGCAAGATTTGGAGATGGGAATAGCTGTGTGGAAGAAATTAAAAACAATAACAAAAAAAAAAGCTGGAAAAAGGGAAAATATATGCAGGAGCTCCACTTATTTATTCTTAACAAATGTAAAGGAGAGATTCAAAATGAATAAGCACTACTAAAATCTCTTGTGCAGAATGCAAGGCCACAGACATTCAAATCAGGAATTGTCTCAGATGTTTGTATGGATCTTGGGATATGCCTAGATTATGCCTACGTGGCTGAAATCAAGCAGAATTCCCATGTTCCCAGCAATCTTACACTGCCTGGGAAGATGCAGATCACGCTACATGGCCAGAGCAGTCAACCAGCACAAAACAGCTCCTGTCTCCACATTTATTTTAGAAAGAAGGAAAGCTGTGAGTGGCGGAGGCAGATCTCACAAAGCAGGCCTAGCAGAGCAAAGCTAAGGTGTCATATACGCCCATCTTATTATTAATTGTTTATTATTGTCATGCTCAGAATTAAATTAATCATCATGAATGAAATCAGAGCCCTATCGTGCTATAGATATACAGCCTGAAAATTCTAAATCCTCCATATACCTGAATACTAACTCAACAGAAAAAAAAAGAGAGAGAAAACAAATGCTGTAATTCTCTGATGTGTGGAAAATACCTTCATGAGTCTGTGAAAATGAAATGAATTGAGCAAAGCTCTCAAGTATTCAGTGTGAACAGAAGCTCTAAATAGGTTAGCAAAATACACAGAATGAATCTAAATACCTAATAGCACCCACTCTCTGCTATACCAGCACAAACATCCAGGCTTCAGGATTTTCAAAAAAAAAATGCAAAAGACAAACTTCAAATTTAAGAGATTTCTTTTCAGCATCACATAGATCATAGAGTCCATTAATGTTATCTTGGAGAATTTATTGGATCCTGACTTGGAGAGGTATTCTACTGGAGAAACACTGACACCAACTTTGTGAACAATCCTAAATTATTCTCTGAAAGTCCTCCATCCTAGCTTGCCCTGAGAACCCTGATAAAATCAAAGCCTAGAGTGATATGGCAGCATGCCACTGCTGTAGGAGAGGTCCATTTACAATAATACATATATACATCATTATTTCTGGTTCTCTGAAAATGCATTAGCAGAGACTTTGGACTGCATCCACAGTAATGCAAGTCAAGCCACTTCACCAGATTTTGTTCTTACCTCCATATTTGGTGATTTTATATAAGGAGGAAAAATAGGTGGAAAGAAAGGACCCATTGCAGTTACAAAGTACCAGCTATCAAAACCATATGACTAGATCTTGGTGTGAGGTATATGCACAATTTACAGGCTTTTTTCACTGTTCAAGCCACTTTCAGTGCACTTATATTAGAAAACGGATGAGTCTGAAAGAGAAAACATGTGCAAAAAATTGCTGAACCTCCAAAGGAGGTTTCTTCTACAAGGAAGCAAAGGATAAAATGGTTCAAACTATAGATCTGTAGAGAGGCTGAGAGCTCATGCTGAGTTTGATCCAACTTGCAGTTATCCTAGAGATCTTCCTAATGTACCGGTGTATATGCTTTGGCTATGATATGAACCTGAAATATGAGTCCTTTTTGACTTTTTTATTTTTAATGGTTTTTTACTCTTTGCATTTCACTTTGCCTTTTCTCTGAGACCAAGGCCAGGAGCTCAAAGCAAAACTCATCCAATGTCACTGAGGTTGTAGAGTTTCACCTGTTTTTCACATAGCAAAGATTTCTCGGCCCAAGGCTACCCAGAATCTTTTCCTAGCTCATTTTCTCGAAGGCTGGGCCTGATTCGCATCGGCAGCTGTCCAGACTTCAGTTTAGGATCCACCATGCCTCAGGCTGAAGGCAGAAAGTGCAAGAGGTGAACAATAGTTTAGATCCAAGATCTAGCATATATGGATGTTGGGCTCTATCGTCATAGGAGAATGAGTTGTAAGAGCATGATAGCTCAGTGTCAAAACCAGAATTCATCTGCATGAGAGGCAGTCTCTCATGAGAGTAAGATCTCATAACCATGGGAGTCTACAAGGTGAGAAAGAGAAGACAAAAAATGTCTACCCCGGCATTGAAAATACACCCAGGTCAAGTCGGATACTGCAAATACTGATTGACCAAATAGACTAAGGGACAACAAGGAGCTGGTACTTAGATGAAGCTAGGATTATTACGTCAGAGGATGGGATCTCAGGGATCCCTATGGATATTACTATGGGACTATATAGGGAAAAGATATAAATTAGAATTACCATGGTCTCAGAGATATGGCATATGGGCTTCATTGCTTGTTCCATTGAGAAGAATTTGTTTTGATATTGCTAACAGCTTAAAAAATCTGGATCACAACTGGTTATAGATCATGCAAACGTATTAAGTCTCTGTATGTGTATCTGCTGTCTAATAAAGCCTGGCTAAGGTATTTGAGAAAGCAGGAGATGTCACAGATCACTGAATCAAACAGTCTGAGTTACTCCTTAAGCAACTATTTATCATGAAGAAATAGAAGAAAATATATATTTTAATGGGGAACTTCAATTTAGGAGACATATGCAAACAGCAGTAAACTTTTATTCAAATTTGAGAAAAATATAAAAATGGATTCCCTATTGTTTGGCAGTTGTTTGTAGCCTAGGGATCTATTGCTATTCTCAGATTGCACTCTATATAGACAGAGGACAGGGAAAAACAATAATAAATGCACTTTAAAATTAAAAAAAAATTAATTTCTCCAAACTGGAAAATTAGAATGAGATTTATTAGGTAAGAAAAAAATAGAAAAAAATGAGAACAAACACAAGGATTTTTTTGAGAGTTTATGAAAAGGTCTAAAAACTAGGAGTTGAACTTTAAGTAGAAGTCAAAGTTTGTTCAAAGGCAACAGGAAAGTACTAGTTAGAAATAAGAATGCAACATGTGGCAACAGGAAAGAAAGAGACTTTAACATATAATAATATAAATTAAACCTGTTAAGTGTAGAAAATTGATAAGGGAAGCTAAAGACATCAAAGAAAGTCCCATGATTGCTTGGATTAATAACAATGAATTTAATTATTAAGTAAATTTAGGAGCAAACTAAACACTAGAAACAGTGTAAGACCATTACAAAATGGAAACTACAAAACTGTGTAAACCATTTAGTGAAGGGTCAGGTCTCCATAAGTTTCTGTTTATCTAAAAAGGCTTCAATAATTTTCATCCACAAAGAATTCATAGACCGAGGAGTACTTTACATCATGTAATTTTTAAAGTTATTATTAAATTAGCCTCACAACAACACTCCCATTATTTTTTCTAGGGTCAGTTTCAAAGTATTCAGCCTGCTGTTACTTTTCAATTCACTTATCTATCTTTGTTATTAAATATACTGATATGTTGCCAGTATATTTTCCTTTCTTATAATTTATTTGTTATGCCAATTTTATTAAAAATTATCATCAGTGACACAATGTGTGATTTTATGATGAAATTACATGTTATCTGAAGGCAATTATAATTACTGCTACATATGTATGCAGGCCCACATACACAAAAGAATAACACTCTGACCCTTAGATAAATTACTTAATAAGAAAAAAGGCATTCAATGGAAACACTGCACAAAAATCTTTAAGAAGTAGTCCACACTGAGAAATGAATACTGAATGAAAGTTATTACAGCTGACTTTTATAGAGAACAGCATTGTCTGAAAACATTTTCATGATCAGAAAAGAGAACTACAAAATCATACATGAAAATCTGCGACAATGGTAGAACAGCACATAATGTTAAGGCCAAGCAACTTGATAGAGCAACCTGCATATTTTCATAAATAGGATTCAAAACAGGATATGACCTAATATAGTTGCAAGAAAACCCACCTATAAGGAATAGGAATCTATCTATTGAGCAGTAACAAAGTAGTGACTGTGAAAGGACGTGATGATCAAGCAGGAAAAGGGGCTTTGTTAAAATATTTTGACAAATAGAACTTACTGGGCTCCACACAATTTACATTCACAGTGTAAATCTGTGAAATGTCAAATTCTGGTCTGAGTTATTAAATACTCCTTTCTGGCTTGAATTCAATGAATTCTGGTAAGACTTATTCATGTGAATGGCCATATCTATTCCCTTTTAGACATTCTAAGATGTCACTGCTGAATGCAGTGAAGTATTTGGTGTTTCATTGCTACATAGATTATCTAAGCTAGGAGAAATCATTATTCTCTAATCTCTTGTATAACAGGGCTGTTTTGCAGCCTGTAGCCCAAAAACTGTTGTTGTATCTGTTAACAGGAATATGCCTTTTAGGAAATTTTTCCCAGTTTTTGACTAATAACCAAACAGAAAAGAAGCTCATAAATTAAGATTAAACAAAAAAAAAAGAAAAAACCATAGTCCTATACTTGTTGAGCTGAGCAACTCCCTACTCAGTAGATGCATTTAGTCCTATATACAATGACAAGTGATTCTTGTAACAAAGCAAAAACTTTTGCACAATCAGAACAGGTTATTTTACAAAGATGCCTAAAATGGGCCCAAATTTAAGTAGTTTAATACTATCTTGATAAATTTTAACTGACTATTGAATTTTCTTCTCAGCATCCACATTTTCCATACAGTCAACAAAAAGAGGATGCCCTTCAAGACTTTTGGAGGAAGACCTTTTTGCCCCGATAGTCATTTGACATCACTTAACATTCTTAGTAAGGTGGCAAAGTCACACACGCATATGCGAAGAAAGAACCACCCGTGAAGAGTGAAAACTAATATAATTCATTTTCTGTTGTTTTCTGAAGAGACACCACCATAATTTATCTACATTAATATAGTAAGTATAGGAAACATAGCATGAATTGCCAGGGACAGCTTAAGAGAACATTATTCTTTCATATCAAGGTTGTGTTTGGTACAAGAAAAGGATGGGTTTCCTTAATTCCTACTTGAATAGTCTCACATGCCTCATATCCCCATGGATCTGACCTATTCATTACAAACATTGGAGGAGCCACAAGGCTACTCTAATTTGCACCATTATACAATAAAGAACTTATTCTGATAACAAGGGAAGTGTGAGTTGTTGGAAAACCTCAAATAGGGTTGTCTTCCTTGTTCTCTTGACACCAAATGATGTTTTAAACAGGAAGTACTGTAGTCACCATCCAGAAGTTTACCCAAGCAGAAGAAATTCCCAAGGGTACTGTTAAACCAGTTTTCTGACTGCACACAGCCTCTGTAAAGACCAACATCTAGTCTAAGTATCCTAGGAGACCTACACTCATCGTGCATCACAAACCTGGTTCGTTAATATTCTTACTTTTATTTTCTTCTTTGACTTGGGTTCATAAGAGAATGAAAAAATATAGAGATAGAAGAAATGAAAGCAGGAATCACAGCCAAAAAAATGTAAGTATTTTTAGAAATGTTACATTTTAAATGGCATCACCTACTATGGTATGTAAGAACATCCACCAATGTGTCTTTCCAAAAGACCAGTGACTTTGTCCCAGGGACAGTAGTTAACATTCATGATGTTGTTTCTACCTCTCCCACTGAGAAACTGCAACACAACACATATATTGAGAATTGTTGTTAGATTTTTCATGCCTGAGCTTCAGTTCCTGCAGCAATGAATAAAGCTGTTCATTCCTTCTTGCATTTCCATTCATACATTTTCATTCCTAAAAACAGTAATTGATCTTGCAGGACTTTTGTATAACCACTCAGCCTTAGTCAACTTTCACACAGTTCACAAGCATCATAAATTCAAAAATCTCATCATTTTTGGACACTTTCAGACTCCACAACTTTATATGATCAATGGCAGATATATTTTCATCCTACCAGCAGCCCACAGTTCTTCAGGACTGGTGCAGTAGGCACTAAACTTCATCCTATTATAGTTCATGCTTATTCCATACAATTTGGTCCAGCCACTTCTAATATCAAGAATTGTTTTGGTGATCTGTCTACCTATCCCATATTCTGAATTTGCATCTTTTCTACAATCTTTCTTTATATGAAAAAGAATCTTGCTCAAATAGCTTATTCCTTGGTTTATTCTCCGTCTCCTGATGACATACCACTTACAAGTTAGCATTTCCATTTCACAGAAAGAGTTTTCAAAGTGGTTCTTCTCCCATAAATTTCTGCGCAGGTATCTCTCAGGCTTGTTCAACAGGAATGTATTACTCAGTCCCAAAAGTTTGATCTAAGATTTAGTTAATCCATAACCTGCACTACCTTTTTCCCTAGTCCTTCTACCTGACTCGTTTAGCTCCATCTTCATTCAATGTTCACAGTGTAATACTCTGGAAGTGGGAAGGCAGATAAAGGTATTGTCTGGCTTTATTTTGTAGTTGAGGATTGATTTTCACAAACATATCTGTCTTTCAATATTATTTCAACATTTTCCTTCATTTATTTATTCAAAATCTATTTTGAAAAAATACATTTCCAATGTTTTTAATAGTATGTGCTATTATTTTTTTTCAGTATAGCTAGGTGCACTTGTACATTTTTAAAAATCATTTTGGGATGTTGTTATTTCTAACATTTGAGTGACATTCTTGTCCCTTATTGCCTTTAATAACATTAAAAAGGAAAGAAAAGGAAAAGCTCCAGATCAGTCCTGCCTCTGAAGTGTTTTGCTCACAATCCCATACTTGGGAAATACCTAGGCTTTTGTATTTCCTCTAATGGGGTATTTATTCCTTGGAGACACTGGTCAGCTACGAGAATATTTATGCGGTAATAAAAAACTTTAACAGAGGGTTGTTTGGATCTAATAGTCTCAGGTATTTCAACACATCTCTACTTGTCATGTGTCATGCTGAATTACATAGTGGCCTGCATGTGACAGCAGCCCATAATGTGACCCATGTAATGCAGTTTGAAATGTAATGTAGTAGGAGGCAGGCTTAAAGGAAAAGATCGAAAGATCCTTCTTTTGTGCTGGATAAAGACTGTGAATTCAGAAAGAAAGCAACTTCAGACTGTCAAGAAACTAGCAAAGATTAAATGACAATTCAGCAGCAAGCCCAGAGATAAATCTGCAGTAATAGATTAAATGATAACTGCAACACATGGCATTAATATTTATAGCTACCATTAATATCTTCCAGTTTTACAACATATCATTTTTTTTGTCTCAGTCATCAAATCACTACCAAACATTAATTTGCCCATCTAAATTTGGCAAATTATAAATGGTGTGTAATTAAATACAAATACAGAAGGGTAAATAAACATTCATAGAGGATAAATGGCTAACTCTGAGAATAGGGAGAGAGCCATGTAGAGGAACTGGGTGTCCTGATTCTCAGGATTGATCTTTGGCCTTTTGCAAACATCTCTTCCCTTTAGTCATGCACTTCTACTAATATGTCCTGCTTCTGGCTAGAGAAAAGACCTTTATAGGACAACAGGGGTATATTTGTAAGAAAAAGATAAGATAGGAGAGATTTCTATTGAAGGTAAAGGAATTTTTAACAGTCCTTCTGTTCCTACAGAGGATCTAATTCTCTAGGGAAATGATACTAGCTAAGAAAAAACCTGTTTTTTACTGGCAGAAATGGTGAAATTTCACCCTTCAGCAATTTGGTGAAAACTGATAGTTCTGGACATTTCTCAGCCTGTGTAGCACAGTAAAAGGCTGCACCATGCGAACTGGCAGATGCGAGCACAAAAAAAAAACCCGAGTACTGTAGGACTGCGCACCAGGCTGTCCACCTTAGTTAATGTGCTCTGCGCTCCTCCAGTGTTTGCACAGGGCTGGTGTAAAGCCAGAGACAAGAGGTCTCCACTCATTTTTATCAGCTGAGAATTCAGCACATGCTCAAGCTGATCTCCCTCTTATGGTATCGGCAAGATTCAAGGGTAAGAGGCTATGCAAGTGCAATAAACCCACTGTATGTACATATATGTATCTTCAGGAAGGATGGACTACCAAACTGTTTGGGGGGTTTAGTTTAGGGTTTTTTTGTTGTTGTTGTTGTTTCTTTGTTTGTTTATTTGTTTGCTCTGGTGTGGTGGGCTTCACAGCTCCTTAGCTGGGCTCCTTGGAGCATTGGGCATCACTTAGGCACACTCTGCCACCCTCGCGTAGTACATGAACAGGAATCAGCACGTAGATCAGACCAGCCAATTCTGTCTCCTGGAAAAATAAATTCACTCTTAAACATTAGAAAAAAAAAAGAAAAAAAAAGACAATTTGCCACTGGAAAAGGTGGTTGTTGTGAGAGCAAGAGGCTGCAAGCGAACAATTACTTTTTTTAAGCTTTTGGGTGTTGCATTGCATTAAATGATTATTGTTGTTAATATATAATAATTACATCATCATAGTTACACTACAATGTCATATTTATTACTTTCATGGCACAGCATGCAATTTGAATCACTAAAGTAAAATGAATCATTGAAATAATTCTATTATTGTTGTTATTACTGTGATTATTTCACTTTAAATTAAGTTTCAGGAACACTTGGCTTTGAAGTATGAGAAAATTTCAGATTTTTTTTCCTTCCCAAAAGGAAGTGTGGAGACTCCATACTTTTATCTAGCTTAAGGTCAGTGCATCAGACAGTGAGTAATCTTCTTCAAACTCAGCAGTGCATTGTCAGTGGGGAAAAGCCTGTGAACGGTATTTAACTCTCTGTTTGGCTCATTTCAGTTTGTGCTCCAAAATAAAATGCTGCTCTCTATGGTGTGTTCCAGTGAGAATAACCCCATGGTGTAAGTAATATAAAAGAATCGAGGAGGTTAGCGCTCAATAATGAAGCAATGGCAGTTTTGAAGGAGCACATGAATTTGCCCTTAAATACTTCTTGGTTGATGCAGTGGCATAGGAAACCCTTTTCATGGAAAATTCATAAGGAAACTATAAAAAGGTCTAAGTATAATATATAAAGAAATACTGCCTGCCCTAGCAGCTGAAATTGGGGCAACAATTAGGGTATCTCAGATGGCACTGAA
Source organism: Nothura maculosa (assembly GCA_032353885.1). NCBI lineage: Eukaryota > Metazoa > Chordata > Aves > Tinamiformes > Tinamidae > Nothura > Nothura maculosa. Next base: position 693,757 of record JAUBOD010000057.1, on the reverse strand, counting down.
GCCCTAAGTTTAGATAAAAAGAATGGGACTCCTATTTATTCCTATTGGCTATAAAGTGAGTTGGGGAAATTTGGGTCTGCTATGAACAATTGTGCATCTATGCACCATATATCACATATAGGCATCTTATGCCATCTGAGATCTCATAAGTTTCCCTCCTGGCCTCCAGCTGCCACTCCCTAAGGCTGCTATCAGTCCTATGTCATATCTATCAATGTTGTTCAGATGTCTTAGATATCCTGAAGTTCCTCGAAGAGCCTATGCTAGAAACCTATGCTAAGGCAACTGAATCTTGCCACTATCATAGGATTCAGTTTCAGACTTAAACAAAGCTTCAGATTTACTCAATTAAACACAGACTTCTAGTGATGTTTGAGATGCTTTGGCATTCCTGAGACATCAGCACTTTCAGATGTGCCTATCATAGGAGACTCACCAGGTCTGACCAAAAACTGGAGACCACATGGAAAGTTCTGCAGTGCCAGAAGTGGCAACGGTTTATAGGGAGCCGAATCTTCTCCCAGCTCAACACAATCAGTAGTGTGTAAAGCACTGTCCAGGTGTCAACTCTAAGGTCAGACTGCCTCTTGTCTACATTCTGTTGACTTTAACGGGACCTTCAGGATTCATGAAGGCACCTACCTTTATGGATGCAATCCTGAAACTGAAGTCTATCTACCTAAACATTTGTTGGATGAATCTCATCTGTAGATTTTAGAGGGAAAAACGAGCATCTCTCTTGAATTATAATAATAATAATAATAGTTGAATAATTGAATAATAATAGTTCTGTTGAATAATAATAGTTCTCACTATTTAACTGATCTCTTAGCTATTCAACTATATATGTTGTGAAAAGAGACATTTGCCTATTTCAGTACAGAGATTGAGTTTTCACTTTAGGGACCCTGTTGAAGATTTAGACAGTAAAGCTTTAAATGAGCTATTAGTCTTTGTCAGCCAGTTAAATCTGTCAACTTGAAGCTCAGCACAAGTACTTTTTCCAGAGGTTCTGCTATCACACGTGACGCTGTTGAGATCACATTTACACTTGCATATTGTGTAAATGCACTATTCCTGCAAAAGGCTGGATGGTTGCAAAGTGAAGTGTAAAGATACTCCATAGCCTGGTAAAAGGTTTTTCTCCTCAGTAATTATGGAATATCAGGTTCTATGGAACTTCAATGTCTTTAAAAGCTTTCTATCTCTGTCCTTCTGTCCATAATAGGCAGGATGTCTGTGTCTATACTGCTGCAAAGCATAAACTTGGGCCAAATTGAGAATAGTTTCACTTCCTAATCAAATCACTAACTTGCTGAAGTGATTTTTTTTAAATGCTGGAATTCTCCTGCTATCCCCTTTGCCTTGTCAATACATTACCTGATCATTGAATCACATAATGCTTAAGGTTGGAAGGGACCTCAGAGGTTACCTAGTCCAACCCCCCTGCACATGTAGGGTCACCTAGAGCACATGGCACAGGGCTGATGAACATCAGGAGGCAACAAAGCCCAGACCTTGCACTGGAAGGGCCCGAATAGCTCTTCCTTTGAGGGATGATGGGATTTGTAGGCAAGTTGCACAAATGGGAAGTTTAGACTCAACACACTGAACTTCAAAATCACTGGAGGCTAATGATCCCTTCAAGACCTTGCTATACACATATGTAGCCAATGAGGTTTCATTATTGAATAAAATAATGACTTTGAAATTTCATCTACTCTGACTTTTCTTTACATTTCAGGAGTAACAAAATAACTAAATAATATAATAATAACAAAAAGAACAAACTGCACTTGATTCCACTGCAGTACAGTCTAGGAGAGAAATCTTTCCTTAATAAAACTTATATTGCACGAATTTAACAGAATTATGCCCTAATTATAGTGGATTTTTTTTAATTTGACACTGGGAGGAAATACAGCAGATGAAGCTTTTTGAGAATGCATATTTCATACAGTATTAAATACTTGCAACAGCCGTCTTTATGGCTGTTAACAAGTCAGGACCAGACATCCATGCATTTCCTGAGTGCCTTTAAGGATGGTATGGGTTATACTTGTATTCTTATTAGTGTTTCTCTAGTTATTTGCTAAGAAATAATGTCTAACCATATTTTCACAGAATCACAGACTCTTCAAGGTTGGAAGGGACCTCTAGAGATCATCTGGTCCAACCTTCCAGCTCAAGCAGGCACACCTAGAGCAGGTGGCACAGGGCGGCATCCAGGCGGGTTTTGAAGACCTCCAGAGAAGGAGACTCCCCAACCTGCCTGGGCAGCCTGTTCCACTGCTCTGTCACCCTCACAGGAAAGAAGTTCTTCCTCATCTGGAGATGAATTTCCTGTGCCTCAGCTTATGTCCATTTCCTCTTGTCCTGTCGCTGGCCACCAATGAGAAGAGCTTGTTCCCTTCTTCCCTGCATTCTCCCTTCATGAACTTATACATGGCCCAATTTACTCAGTCTCTCCTCATATGAGACATGTTCCATTCCGTTAATCATCTTAGTTGTTCTCTGCTGGACGCTATCTAGATTTTAGATTTCAAAAAGTGTGAAGTCTTTGGATGAGATAAATCTCCTGCCAAAAGATTAGTTCTTTTAGGTTATAGACTAAAGATGATAGAATTTACTGGAAAGAATAATTCTGCATTCTTTAGCAAATAGAATAGGAAAGGGCAATCAGGTCTCTGACCTCATTAGCTTCTGCACCTCCCTCCTCCCTGTTTGCAGGCTGAGTTGTTCATTCCTGTCCTGTAGTAATCAGTGCATGCATAGTTATGCCCACATAGATCAGATTACAAGCTGGCAACACAGGAGACTAGATTTGGAATCACTCTAGTCCTGTGATATTTTGAGAGCCAACTGTGAAACAGGTGCTTGATTTTCATAAAGTCATGATCCCATTTGATCCCATACCAAAGCAAATAAACCAAAGCTGGTATCCACAACCAAAAGAGAAAAAAAAAAGTAACTTTTTCCTTGCACATATACATTTTTAAAAATATAACTTATAGGATCATCTGATGTCATTACTGTAAACCTCAAATAACTTGTATAGTTAAATTAACAAATCAGGTGTTGGTTTTGACTATTGCCAAACCCAATAAATATGTTGCGTTTACAGAGATGTTTTAATGGGGATTTACATATTGTAATGATGGATCTTAAATTCAAAGCTATGTATGGGTAAACAACTCACATGGAAAAAATAATTTTGCTTTACTCTCTCCTCATTTATGGAGGGAGGGTGTTATAAGGGTGTAAATCACTCTCAAAAAGTGTTTGTAAGATCTAAAGATCATTGTAGCACAAAGATACCTGAAAGACATACCAGCCAGATCGGAGTGAAATTCCATTTAGAAATTGTCAAGTGTTTTTCACTTTCTTCCTAGTGCTACCCCAAATAATAGAAATGAGGTGGATAAGATCAGCTAGTTAATATTGTTCTCAAGCTCCCAGTTTTGCCTGCACATTCCTTCTTGTTCACTGAAGTGTGTCCAGTTCTCAGAGGAAGCAAGTTAAGTGGCTACTGACCTTAGCAAAAATTTTAAAGTGACAAAGCTTTTAAAAAAAAAATGAAAGAAACATTTATTCTGTTGTCACTTCATTTTTTAGTTTTTTAATAGCTTATTGGAAAAATGGGAAATTCTACAGGTGCTGGGGCAAGCAAATATCCACCTGCCCAGTCAAAAAGAAAAAAAAAGAAAACAAAAAAAAACAGAATGAAGTGAGTAAACGTGGCTTCAGTGCTTCATGAAAGATGATGATAACCAATTCCTTTTATAGATTAACTGGACCTAAAGAAGTAATTTATTTTGGCATTACATTCGCTCTTAAAGGATTTCACTTAACTCTCCACCTTTACTATGTAATTTCTGTGTAACTTAGATAAGGCATTGACTTTCTCTTCATTTTTGATTCTTCATATTTGCGGTGGAGAAATTACAGTTCTTTTCCCTGTGAGGTGTTGCTTAGCTCATTATTGTTTGATATATGTCTTCTGGGAATATTTTAAGTAGAATCATTCATCTCTTGAGGCCAAAATGACCCCCTCAAGTCCCTTGCCGCCCAGTTTTCTAAGATTCTGTGATTGCTTTTTAGATACTGAAGTAAGGGAGAACATATGATGACAGATACTTTTAAATGATTCAACCAATAGAATGTCTGTAGTCACCTCTGGGAGACTCTTTCACAGATGATCTAACAGACATTGAAGAACTTTGTCTAGATATCCAAACTTATTTTCCCTTTGTTCAATTTCATCTCATTGCCTCTAGTTATGATTCTGTGAGCCACCCTCAACAACTGCTTTCCCTACTCACTTTACATAGCCTGTAAATGCTACAGAACTGCAAACTTCTTCTCACAACACAAGTGGGGACAACATAGGAGAAGGGCAGGCAAACATCGCTTTTAAACCCTGAAACATTTGAGAAGAGAAAGCGTTGCCTGCAGAGATGCCCGTGTGGATTGTCTATATTAGAGCAGTAGGCATCTGAGGAGAAATACACTTGGTGAGCCCTGTTTCATTAAAAAAAAAAAATCATCAAATAGTATTTGCCTTACGATCTTAATTCAAGTACTTAATTAAAGCCAAGAGAGGATTCTAAAGCGAGAAGAAAAATTAGAGCAACAACTTTTTAATTATGCTGTAGGCAGTTTTTCTCTTTTCTTTCTCCCAAAAAATCAAACGTCTTCTCTAAATATACAGTTATACAGAGATGATAGCATGATATTATAGGTTAGATCCTGCCTAGTGCTTTTTAGTTAGCAAATATTGGAGGTTGTCTGCTCAAGCTCATGACCTAAATAACATGGCTTCCCCTGAACAAGAAATGAAAACACTTTCCTGGTTATGGGAAAGGAGCAGAGAAGGGACAGGAGGTAGGTGAAAAAATGTCTGCTTCAAGGAAAGAGATCAATTTCCTATTCATGAAGAAGTAGTATTCTTTCAGAAGGCCCATTCATCCTTTTAACAAATGTTTGACTTAAAATGGTTATGATCTGTGCTGAGCTTCATTCAAGAGAACAATTTATTACAGTCTGTCTGGGTAATTACAAGTGCATCTTGCTTCAAAAAGCTCATCAGAGAACATGGGCACTAGAAAAACAAACCTCATGCTGCCCAGAAGAGTTGAAAAGTTTTGTTCACTAGGGTTCCCATGAAATTCAGATTCAAATTTCCACCCACCTTTTTACCTATATTCATTCTGTCATTAGTTGCTAGAATTAGAATTACAATGTTGTTTTGATCTAGATTAGCTTTTTTTCTGACCTAGAATGAAGGAAGAAACAAGGTAAAATTTAAAGGAGAATGTTTCAAACATTTCTGTAAATTGTTCAGAATCACAGTTACACAGATTTAAAAACTAAGTAAACTAAATCTCGCTAACGGCGAGGGAAGAGATTGTTGTCAGGATAGCAGAACTGTTTCTAATTATGAAATGGGCATTCATTTGTAAGAACATTGTCTTTGTGTGAGCATGACCAGATGTCTCATGTCTCAGCCTTTCTAGGACAACAGGCTGGGGATAGTTCTTGGCTTGCCTTCCCTTTGTTTGTGCCGAATGGTTGAACTGGTGTGTCTACCTCACTTAGCCTCTGCACTCAAGAGACCCCAGCTGTAGCTTCCAGGGTGCAAATCCCATCACATGTTGTTACAGCAAGAAAACAGGCCAGTCTAAAACTTTTTGAGATCAGATGCCGCTTTTCAAAATCCTTTTCCAACAAATAAGGGACAAAACAAGGGACAAGAGCAGGAAATCCTGGCATATTCTGCTCCTTTCTGAGCTTTAGAGCATCAAGTGATAGAACAAAATCTTTCCAGAACAACTGTGTTTGGATGAAAATCAGTATTTTGGGTTGTCAGGAAATTATTCTTTAAATATAATTTAAATGTCTAACTTGGCCTGAAACAAAACCATTTAAATATTTCACATCCATGGGAAGTCTCCTGCTGCTCAAGGGAGCCAACATTACTGCAGTGCCATTACTGAAAGTAAGAACCATGAATTACCAAGAGTGTTCTTTTTAGGGGAAGAAGGACTCTTTAAAAGAACCCTTTTAAAGGCTGCTTCTGGAGATTCTGGAGATGCTCACAAAGGTCAAGAGTTGATCCTAGAACCACTACAGCAAGCAAATCAAGTTCTGATGTCTGTGCTTCCAACTAGGCCACAGTGAATATTTATACTCCCTACTGTCGAATTAGAACAGGTCCCAACCACAGGCAAAGTTTGTAAAGCTCTGAAACTCTTCCTGACATAACAGAAAAGCTGACAATCTCTAAGATTACTTTTGTTTTTTTCCTAGCTTTGCCTATGCTAATAAATTCAGTAGAGTCTGGACATGATCTAAGACAAGTCACAGATATAAGACAGATTTTTACTAGGCTGACTGGCACTCTCCCAGAGAATGTCCCAAAATGGTTCTAAAGCTCTCACTTGTGCATGTGATTCATGTAAGTATCTGAGATTAGTATAATTCTATCCTCAGTTAAACCAGTGGTAAAATGCTGAGTCAGAAAATGGCAGTACTGACAGTTTTTGAAAATCCCAGTCAATACTTCTAACTCACACACTGATTTACCTGGCTAATGTTATGTGGGCCCAGTTATTGTCTATCATTTATCTTTAATGGATTTATTCTATCAACAGACTGATACAAGTGAATATTTTTTCTGCTTTACTGATATTCACACAGATATGTCAGTACTGAAGAAAGGTACAAAACTGTCTGCCAATGAGAATCTTTTAATCACACAACATGGGAAGCAGCTATATTCATTTTTCCCACATTGTCCCAAATAATATGCATATATCCTGGTGCTTAGGATCAAAGAAATCTCAGTTCTTTGCCCTTATATCCTCCTTCAGTCTTTGCCCTTGTGGATGGTTGTGCCAGAAAGGGCCCCTCTTATTCCCAGTTGTGGGGATTATTTTTGTCATGTTGACATTTGTCCAGAAGATACTAAGCTAAAAATTCTTACTTATTCCATGTATGAACGTTAGCCTTTCCTATCCTCCTTCCCCCCATCTGATTTTGAAACGATCTTCAGTAAATAAGTTACGGAGAGGTTTGCAATAAGATTAACTTGGGAACAGCTCTTAAAAGAGTATATATCTTTTCCCACTAAACCTTATCTGGCAGGCAATCATAATGGTTTAGGAAGTTAAAAGGTAGGATTACCAATGCTGAAAAGTAAGAAAGTGACTGCCGCACTAATCTGAAAGTATTTGGATTATTATGTGGATTACTTCTGTAAACTTGTGTACCCTGTGCTGGCAAAAGTATTGCCTGTTTATACCTGAGGCAAATGAATAAAATCACAAGCATAAGCAAGCAAACATGCTGCTGAAGAAATCAGAGGATGAATTGGTTCAGTAAGAAGTAGAAGGGTAACTGCGCGCGCACGCACACACACACACACACACACACAAAAAAAAAAGACTTTTAACTGCCTAACAATTTTGATGGCATAAAACCGATAAATAGGAAAGAGATGTTAAATACTCAGGACAGTGAGACATCTTCTGCTATCTTGTGCTGATGTTATTTATGAGGAGCTACTACTAGAATCCAAAATCCCTGAATCTCACAGCACAGCTGAACTTTTCAGATGTCCATGTTTTTATTTAGAGACTAATAAGGAAGCACCATAAGGTTTAGTCTGCTAAGGTAGCTTTGACTTGAACCGTAATATTCAAAAAATAAGCAATTTTATCAAAATATCACTTTATCCTTTAGGAAAGTGTACCTTCATCACAAGATATAGATAATATACATAAGTTTTTCCTGCAATTATAAGCCTGAACTACACAACAGTCATACGTTTTTTTCCTAGTTGCTTTCTCTGTGTTGTCAATCTTAATTTCTTACTCTTCCCCACCTTTTTCTTTGCTATTGCCATACTCAATCTCCTATTCACTTTATGGATTTCCTCTTATGGGAAATAACTTCTGTACAGTGTCTCCAGGCACCTTTGATTTCTACTGCTGCAGATAACCTTCTCACTCTGATGGCTGACTAATCCTTGGAAAAAATAGTTCTAAAGCATGTTCTTGGCTCATGTATTTTGTTTTGTAACTTTCACCATTCTTCAAAGACTTTCTTGCTTTGCCTATGTTTTCATTCTCTTTGCAAACATACTCCCAATTAGTCTTTAATATTATATATATTCTAGTTCCCTACTGTTCTTCACCAATTTCCTAAGGAAGAAACAAAAACAAGCAAAAAAGGAAAGCAAATTTCCTGTCAGTTTTCATTTTACTCCTAAAATCCCAACATTGATTGTCTCAGCAAAGACATTCTGAAGTATTTCACTTGCTTTTTATAACTATATTGCACTTCCAAACTGGTTATTACAGATTCCTTCTTTTAGTGGGGAAAGCAAGCAGCTTAAAAGGTGTAATTCATTTGACCTGCTTTATTTCTTTTAATATTAAAAACTCTCACCCCTAGAGCCGTCTCCTTCTCTCTACTGCCCTTGTAGTAGATGTCACAGACTAACAAGTCTCCCTGCAACAAGCAACAACCAACTCAAACATAGACAACTCTATTGTAGATATAAATACCATAGGCATCTGTTTGTAGTCAGATATATCACAGATTAAGTAAGACTAATGGACCCTAGTCAATTTATGTTTCCTAGCAAGACAAACATTTTCATTATTATTATTACAATCATTTTCAAAGGATGACACCACAGTTAAAAAGTAAATAAAAAAGACCAAGTTTCACCAAGATCAATTTAGAAATTTGGCAAAAGATTTTTTTTAAACCCCGTTACTTTGAATCCCTCCACAAAGAACAGGTGGTGAACCACCACAGCTGAAGAGAATTACTATCACAACATCCATCTGCCGGTTAAGGTGATTATATAAAGATGTAAGGAAAGGTTAGTAGTTGCTTCACTCCCATCTGAATTTTAGTTGGAGAAGCCATGTGCTCAAGTGCAATGTCAGGTTTTTGGGAGCTGCAATGACAAGTCCTGGGCTGACCGTGACGGGACTTCCTAATATCTACCTTCATTTATGTCTCCTCTATATTTCATTTTTAATTTTTTCTTTTTCCTTTCCTGAGAATAATTTCAAGTTCTAGCAATATCCTTGGAGAAATACCTTGCCTGAAATATTTGCTTAAAATTACAGTGGAAAACAAACAGTGCTAGTTTCTGCCCTGTTTCCCTGAAATTTCTCTTCTGCTATTAAGCAAGAAAGTCTCAGTTCAGCAAAGAAAGTGAAAGCTGACGTTTGAGTTGGATTTTGGTTATAGGCTTTTTCTTAATTTGAACTATTTTAATATACTTGCAAGCAGCTCAATTAGTAATTGTACAGCTCTGCCCATCTTAGTCACTTCTCAAAGCAGGCATAGAGTATGACACAGTTGATTTGCTTTGCTCAGCCAGTCTGCCTCTACCTAAAAAGCATTTTCCATAGCAGTCCCTTTGTATTGGCCTTTGTTATCCCAAACTAGTGAAACCATGACAAAAATTGCTAACTTTCTGATGAACTTTCTATATTTTTTTATTATTAGATCAGATTTTCATGTTCACCAAACATACTGAGTTTAAACCTGTCCTTTGCTTGCCTTAGGTCTTTGACTAGATATCAAACTTTGGATTCATCTAACCAAAAGTATCAAAATTTGAGTTAAGTCACCCAGGTTCTTTTCACAAGGTGTTACTGTAGAGAGAAAAAAAAAAAAAAGCCATTCCAGGAAAAGAATCACAGGAGTGTCCATTCCAGGTCTGATGGCATTAGCATGTACCAACTTTTTCTTATTATTTAGATGTTAATATTTGACAAAATCCATCAATTGGCCTTCCTTAGTTCATTCAATGTACTATCAAGGGAAACAGCATGAACTGGTAGAACTGGTGGCAGAGATCCATCCGCTAGCATAGCCTATCACTGTATGATCAGAAAACAAATTCATGGGAATATAATATTTTCCTCTTATGTAAACAGACAGGAGAACTGAGCACAAATATTTTAAATATCTCATAAAGTCTATATATACACCACTAAATTAAATAATTCCAGACCTTGTTCTGGCCAACTGCATGATCTGGATGCTTCCATAATATCATACTCTCATAGCCTTGAAATAAGGTGGCCACATCTAACCTGTCTGTCAGGAGGAGCTGCTGACCCATGCCAGCGTAGAAGCTCTGTTTGGAAATTATGAAGGATTGTGCTAGTTTTCCCTAGTCAAAACTGTGCCAGGGACCATGAGTCCTGATGCCTGAAGAAATACCCTGATACTCTTTAATTTACTACAATAAATGAATTAAAAGAGCTTCTTAAAGGCAGACAACTGCTTTGATTTAAAATTTTCAACCTGATATTTATTCAGTCCAAAGCCTTTTTTTTTTCTCTTAGCCAAAATTCCTCCACACATTGATGTGGGATCCATCAAAAAACAAGAAACAAAACAAAAGAAAAATACAACTTGGTTTAGCCACAATAATCAGCACAATTTGAAGAAAGCAAGCATGATGGGGAAGGTAGGAGGGTATCAGCTGCCTTTTGCATCGTGTTATGCCAAGATCATCATTCTGCAAGCAGTTAGTAGCATTGTTTTTACAATGCCTCGTATTTCATACATAATTATTTCTCATTTTGTGTGATCTCACTGAAATAAAACCTGGAACACTTGGCTTCAGCAGGGCACAGTCTGGTAAGAAGAGTACACTATAAATATAGTGTAGAAAGATATAGCTGTTGCCTTTATTTGACAACCTAACTGTTCCCCAAGCACTCATCCACCAGCCTTATAAAAGGAAATGTAGTTACTGAGGTCCAAATTCACCATTGGTTTAAGTGTGCGCAATTCCACTGAAGTCAACACAATTGCATCCTTTTACTTTCATGGTGAATTGGGACCCAAACCTTTACTGAAGTAATAAAAGGTCAGTCAAATATACAGGCAAGGGACCAACTTCTTGTTTAAATGAAAGCTGTGGCTTTGCTCGAAGCTCTTGACATCAGTGATAATATCAGTTAACAAATGAGATGAAAAGGCAGTTAAAGAGTAAGGGCTGTGGTATAGGAGTGAGTTTGGATGCTTTACGGGTTTCTTACATTAGCTGAATTATGGAAATTAATTCCTATATTTCATCTTCGGTAAATTCAGCAGAAATGTATTTCCATGCTGGAACAGAAGTTTTTGGGGTTTTTTTGTTCTTTTTTTATCAACTGTTTTGATAAAACAGTGAGACTGAGTATCTTCAAGAAAATATGCATTTGCTATGAATGACTAAACCAAGTTTCTCTCTAATACGGAACTGAAAGTCTAAATCAGCCCATGAAAACAACAGTTAATCTTGCAACCATTCCACTGTGATTTGGGCACTCATACAGTGCATGAGCCAGTGCATTGCCCCACCACCATTGGATAAGGTAGTTGGAAAACATAGCTAGAAAAGAAAAAAAAAAGGAAAAAGGATGAGTACCACTAGCTAAATTTTACTCTGTTTCATGATAACAAAATTTGATTTATTCAATTACTGTGGTGTTGACCACAAAAGGAGGACAAGCAGGATTCATAGTGAAACCTGGATGTCTAGTTAGAAGACTGGTTCAAACAGCTAGACATGTGGGTTCCCTCTGCAGTCAATGGAGACTGTCTAATTAGTAAAAGTGATTACAATGCAGATAGGGATTCTCCACAACAAAGAGGTTTGCATGTAGCTCAAATGGAAGATGTACATGCAAATGAACCTTGGAAGGAGATACAGGAGAAGACCCATTGGAGTCAAGAAAAAGTCATTAGTAAGAACAATGTTAATAAATGTGCTGCATATTCAGTGTCTCACCCATATTTCTGTATTTCAACCTAGGACACCTCACTGGGATATATGAAACAGATGCCAGCTCGAGCTGTATAACATAAGAAATCAAAACAGAAAAGAAAAAAAGGAGAATGCAGGCAAACAGAAATAATAGCAAAACTTTATGAATATACCTAACTCATATTTACTTATCAATAAAAAATACTGTGTGAAGTCAGAATAAACTGGATTTAATCCTTTCAAAATTAGATGGATAAAGATATTAGTTTGCAGTAAGTACTAAACCTACTAATTCCATTTACCATGATCTTATATTCGTAATGATCATTGTAGCTGGATCTTAGGTAATTTTGTGGACATCTCAGTGTTCTTTGCAAAGAAAGCATCTCTCACAAAAAAAAGACACTTTAACTTAGCACTATATATTTTGTATATTCTTTTTTGAGTTCTTGATATGCTACTTTTTGAAGATTTAGGCTTTACCTTTGACATTCCTAAAAAGACACATCTACATCTATATAAATACATAAAGGGGACAGAAACTACTATAACCTTGAAGCCAGCTTAATTTTAATCCTTAATTAAGACAGAGGTTGCTGCTGAGATGTGAAGCATTGTTATTTTATTATTATTGTTATTTTATTATAGTGTAAACTTGCAAAGATCTGAATACAATATGCAAAAATAGACATAGCTGGATAGGACCTCCAGGCAGGAACTTCTGTATTAAACTGTTCATGACATATATGTATATGTATATTTTAACCCTTAAAACCTCCCAGTGATGGAGATTACACAGCCTCTCCATGTAGTGATACTCCACTCTCAGCATGACGATCTAATGACTAGCTTCAATTCTCCTTGCCACTCTTTTTTGCTCATTCTATACCCAACAGACATAGAGAAAAACTTCTTTCAAAACTCCTTTCCTTCACCTTTGAAGAAATATTATCCTTATCTGCACCCATGTTCCTCCCTCCTCTCTGTTTCCTCTCTGAAATAATAGCATACAATATTTAATATAGACACAGATTCTACAAACATTATATTAAAAAGACTATTTGCAAGAGTAAAATTTGCATGTTTAGGATTTTGTAATATTGTGCTTGCATTAAATGCATTGGATTTTGATTTTCAGCCAGGAGAGAGATTGTTTGCATTGTGCCAGTTGCTTTGCATCCTTTAGAATATCCAGGTCAGCTTGTCTTTTCATTTCACCCTCAAAGGGTTAAGTCCCTAGCTGATAATTCCCCTTGCAAGTCAGATTCTTCATTACAAATAGAATCCTTACAAGAGGACATATTTCATTTTTTAACTGGAGCATACCTAATGATCCAGGGGGGAAAGCCCTGTCTCGTAACATTTGATCTGGTCTCAGACAAGAAGAGCAAGGTGGCATCAGCCTCTTCCTATTTAGTCATAAGCCAAGGAACTGCACCAGTATACAAGTGACATGCAGAACACATGCATCAAAGTAGCAGCACAATCTGTACTGCAAATAACACTCTTTCATGTCTCAGCATGGTTGCTGGCCCTGAGCTGTACTTCCAGTAATTGACATAGTTGCCCAATGCTAGAAAACAAACTCTGAAACTATTCTCATTAGACGTCCCCCTGGTTTGCTGCTCTGTTATTGTAAAACCCAAACACTGAGCTTCCTACCAGCGTGGCTCTGTTTTTAATTAGTTCTGATGGCACTGGGCGACGCGCCAAGGAAAAAAAATTAACTTCCTGTGATTGAGGCTTGTTGCTCAGTATGTTGCTTCCTCATACAGAGACCGTTTTCACATTTTCTGAAAAGGATCTCTTGACAGAAATAATATAAGTTTTTACTGCTTTTGATTTTTTTATTCTCCCTTCCATGCTTATAAAAGGCAGCTCAAAGTCAAGGATCCTTAGAGTTACTGTGTCATTATTTTGCCTTTCTGTGAGTTGGTTGATTAAAGACATCCTAGCAGATTATTTTTTTAATAAAACAAACACAGACTCCTGTTAAAAAAATTAAGACCAGAGACTTCTTAGTGTTTAAAATAAATTACTTTCGGTACATTCAGACGTGGTACATTCAACGTGAGTGAAATGTCACATGATTTTGATTACAACAAGGAAAGTTCATGTCTGCTCATAGGCTGGTCAATGATGAGGTGAATGGTGTCTTCACTATATCTACTTCATTTCATTTTTCCTTTTGTTAGAGTGTCTGTCAATGGGATGCAAATTCAAACATCTACATTTAATAGCATGATCTACATTTGAGCTGGATATCTAGGTTCTGCTAAGAGATAATGAGGATCTAGTTGATACCATCAGAAGTTCCAGTAGATACCATAACTGGAGTCTGGAGAGCAATTCAGATGATCAAATGCAGGCAGATATTTCCACTATGACTTGAACTGCTCTCCAGGCTCTTTCGTCTGCATAGCCTAGATCTCCATTGATTAAAATGATAGCTTAAGCATCTAGTGCTGATGAGCAGAATTTTGGATTCTTAGCTACAGATCTACATAAAGGTAGATGTTTAATTCTGTGTGTGTTGAGCTACTCTCCAGACGTCTGTTGACTATAGTAATGAAGAGCTCAATTCAGCAGGCCCACATACAGGTATCCATTGCTTTTCCAGATGCCCCTAGGTCTCCCTTCATATCCAGCTGCCTTCCCAGAGGAACATGGATCTCCTACAGCTCCTGTGCTATATTTGTCAATCCATATGAATGTTTCAGATATGCTTGAATGTCTTGGTACTAAAAAAAACATATCAGCTCAAACTGAATTGAGCCCTAGGTCTTCACTGACTATAACAACAGCTTAGGTACCAAGTACACATACAAATTCCCACACTACAATCACCAGATTTAGGCAGCTGAGCCTGGGGATGAATCCCACCTACCATGTGACTTTCCCCTGATACATGCTACTCTATATGATACATAGATAGTTGTCTTATAAGTAATTCTTTGCCTTACAATTTTTGAGAGGTGGTTTGAGAGAAAAGAGATAAGCTCTGCCTGAAAACTTCTGAACCCAGTTTGTACAGTTGAATGCAAGCTGTGATAGCCTGCTTTAGATAGATCAAATATTTAAGCTGTGATAGCTTGTTTATGGTTGCTCTAGTACTTCATAAAAGTCTTATTTTACATTTATATAGAATAAAAGAAAAAATAATTATAATGTCAATCAAGTCAATAAAATAGAAAAGGCTCTTTGTTTTTGTGCTCATGGAACTACTTTCATTTTTGTTTTTTTATAAGGGGATGAGGAGGAAGATGCATAATGAGTGAACAGAAGTCTGGTAGCAGTCAAGCAAAAGCTGACAAATTCAGAAAAGGCCAGCTCCTACAGTGGGTATATAATGCTTCTCTACTGACCAGTTCTACCCCTGAGACTTGGACCTTCTGGCTGTATTGGTGAATAAAATGATTAACAGACCATTCTCTGGCCCTAAAAGCAAATGGTACAACATAACTTGCATTCCTACAAATAAATTTCTTCCTTCTTGTCACCCAAAATAAGCTGCTCTCATATGTGTGTTGGGAATAAAAACCTGTCTCTTGCTTCCCCTTAAGCTTGCCTGGACAATATGTGGGGAGAACAATAAATGAAGCAGGCCAAAACGATGCTAAGGCCTGAGCGAAAAGTTGGATATTAACAACCAGACACTAACAGGATGGATGGTCAGACTGTTCTCTAGGTATGGGGGTTTTTTTTTGTGGGGATGGAGGGTTAGTGTAGAGACATAGTCTCTTGTATCTACATCTGTGAGTAAATAATATCATCACTTGAAGTAAGGTTTTTTTTCTTTTCTGTTCAAACTTATTAAGATAGATGCAATACAATTGTCCTATCATTCATTTTAATGAAAATGCAAATATTCACCATAAAAGCAGATTTTCTTATTCCTAAAACATAAAAAAGGATTTTCTGTTCAGCAGGTGTATATAACTTGCAAGGATATGTTAGATAATTGTATCAGAAAAAGGGAGGTACTACAGAGATAGCAAAAGTATTTGGTTCTGTCATTACTCAACTCCAAAGCCCTTCCTGATTATTTGATTGATGTTGGAGATGAAGGGTTTTGCATGGGTTTGCCCTGTCTGACAGAGTCAAGCCTCAATTGCCTCAGGTGAGCTCAACACACAGTTTTCGGACCCTGCGTGTCTTCACTTGCCAGTATGCTAACACTGCGTATGTCCATACAAACCAGCTGCTTCCAGAGATGACACCGTGTTTTGGAGAAGCAGGGATCAGAGTCAGCTGCACTCTGTCAGAGACTGCGCTTTCAAAGCTAGTCCTAGGGTGGCCAGCACTACTCTTTCCTCAGAATACCAACAAAGGTGATTTCTGATGGAGTAAATTACTCTTTCTAGTAGTTTAAGGCCTATTCTCTAACTGTGTAGCCAGCTGGTCTGATCTGGTCATGCAGTACTGTTAAATTCTCTTGCTTTTGTAAAGAGGGTGAATATAGCTTTCAAGAACATTCCCTGGCCCTGCTGTCTTCTGAGCCATATCCGGAGTTATTGGTTGAGCGCTGGCTGGCATGGCAGGGCCTATTTTTCACACGGTAATTGCATACATAACTCAGTTCCAGGCACTGGGAATGTTCCTTGGCACACTTTAATTTACCAGCATAGAAGTAGCCTGAGGGACTGGATTTGTTTAACATAGGCCACCAAACAGTTCTGAAGTGCCCTTCTGGGGAGATAAGAATCATGCACCAGATATCAAGATGTAAATGCTGTTTAAAATTGAAATCCTGTCCAATAGAATATTTGAATTACTTTCATTAAGAGGGGAAGTTAATTCCGTTTCCTCAGTCAGTTACTTGTCCAGATTTTTCTGGTTATTTTTCTTTTTGCTTAAATATCCATGCAAGTTTGCTTTGAAACATGTTTTCTTAACTTTCTGTTCTGGAAGACCAAATGAGCAAAGCAGCTGGGTGTCCCTCTTGCCAGTGATTTCACATCAATGGAAGCGAAAGACAAGCGTGGTTTTGAAGATTGACTTCTTCAACTCCCAAGTACATTTATACCATCAGCAAGGGGATAAATTTTGCTCCTCTATATTATTCCACCTACCATCCTCACATAAAAGCATGAGCTCAGCTCACAACCACTCTCCCATCCACCCAATGACAATTCAGCAGCCTATCTTTTCTTGGAGACATTTAACAGAAATATTCATTATTATGTCCAATGTCTAGGCCTAGAGTTTGCACCATAGATGAGGTAGAGGTGGCCGTGGGATGGGCTGCACCAAGGGCTTGTTCACAAAACTGCTCCTTGGGCCTGCTCTTCTCTCCCACTATGTCCCTGGTCATTACTTACCTCTACCGTATGCCATGAATTAGTGCTGGAGCTTTATCACAAACGTAGCTCTATTCCAGAAGTGACTCTTCAAGGATCAGCCACTTCTTTTCCTTAGCTTTTGTAGGTAAAAAAAAAGAAAATAAAAGAAAATAAAAAATAAACCATTCAAACTTGAAAATATTGATGACTTTCTCATTAAAAAAATACTGTCCTTGTTTTATTTGCTTGTTTTTCTTTTCCTACTCAATCTTTGGCCCCTTTCTCCAAAGGAATTTCATAAAAAGGCCTTTTCAGATTACCCATTTTCTACCCAAGTCCTCCAGAGAGAAAGGTCTCTTCCCATTGGTGATTTTTTTAAAATATCTAACCCTAAATAGGATGTGATTCTTCCAGCTTGCTTAATAAAATTAGATTTTCAGATTACTAGAACACATCAGGTAACAGGAGCTATGCAGGTTGACTTCATTAAGAAGGCTCCTTAAGACTGAACAGAGTCTGGCCTTTAAAACCTGCACATTTATATTTAGCTTATACATTTGAAGACAGGGCAGGTTACAATATTTACTGCTGAAATTCCAAAACAAGTTACCAAAGTTACACAAGGGATTAATTTGACTCTGTATTTAGATTAACAATACTCATATAAATACTGAATTAGAGCTGATGTCAATCTTTTATGCTAATTGCTAGTTAGGCCCCTTACAAAGACACGCTTTACTTGGACCACTTTTGTAAGATTGCTATCTATCCACTGCGGAGAGATTTACGCATTTGCTTTCCATTAGCATTAATAGGAGCTGTCCATATAAATCACTCATCACCAGTAAGAAGAGATAAAGTTCTACCAAGTTCAGAGAAAACAGGCTTTCCCAATTGAAAAATCTATTAATAATAAAAATCCTACAATGTAAATATCTGACATCTGAACTGCACACTAACACTGTGATATGAAACAAAGTGGTCCATGAAGTAATTGCTCCAAGGAGTAACAATGCTTATTTCCAAGCCTTTTCCCTGAAAAAAGAACCCAAAAAATTATGTAACTCTTAAAGCATTGGTAAAAACATAAATAAAGCAAATAGCTGAAGAGGAAGCAAGGAATCCTCTCACAGCAATTTCAATTGTTATTTTTATTGTCCTTTAGTTTTTCTATAATATAGTGATAGATTCAATAAAATTCTTTGCCATGTGACCAGAGAGGATATGGACTATTAAAAGGCAATTCTTAGCTAATACAAACACAAATGAGCATCATTTAGGCTAAGAATTTTAAGGAGTCCAGATGCAGTGCTTGCTGCTTTGCTCCTTGTTGCTGTTCTTAACAGAAATTGATGTAATTTATCTCACTAGGCCAGGGAAACACACATAGATCATTGGCCAGGATCCCTGGTGCTTGGCGGTAGGCCAGCCCTGATTATAATCTGTGTAACTGTATGAGATGATGATATTAAAAAAAAAAAAAAAGCAAAATTGTTTTTCCCTTCCTGGAGTGTAAATCTGGATAGATTCTAGTGAGCTTACCAAAAAATTACCATGGAATAACCAAAAATAACTAAGTTTGATCTGGCATACTCATAACATTTTATCCTTTACATAATACTGAGTACTGCTTTTTAAGAGCATGCTATATAAACATTGCCAAAAGCCGTTTCAGTGTACATACACACATCTATTGTTTTGTGTTTCCTTCCATTCTTAACAGGAAAAAAAAGCATTAATTAGAAGTCATTGATATGACACTCTGCCATTAAAACTGTCATTGATTAAAAAGCAAATTTGATACAATGTTATATTTTGCAACTTATGCCTAATCACTTGATTAGGATTTTTTAATTTAGAAAAAAAAATTCTCTGAATCAAAATACCTTATGGGAATCTATTCTTTTCTTTTTTTTGAGTTTCATAGATTATCTTATAAAATTTTTTGACTGATTTAATTTTTATAAAGAGCACATAGTTTTGCCTTCCCAGTGCTACGGAGTTCTGGCAGAACTTAAATATTTCCTTAAGCAAAACAAAGAGCTGATATCAGAACTACAACTTCTACCACTTTCCCAAGAAATTCATTCCAGTAGCTCAGAAGTGAACAGCTATCAATCTGACGTTATAGTTTATCCAACCACAAGATTACTAGAACTTGTGTCTCTGGTTCTTTGTTACATTAAAGATCATTCCAGAGGGAAATTTTATCTCCTTGGAAGGTAACCCTTGATTGTTCTGATATAGTTCACCAAGTGATACACTTCATCTGGGGCTTGGCCAAGGTTTTGCCACCAGCCTGGATGATGAGGGAGAAGGGAACAACTCCTGTCTCTTAAGGAGCACTGCCGCTGCCAAAGGTTAGATTGATTTTGGCTGCCATAGGACAGCACCAATCCAGTTTATTAAATGGCTGATAAGCTTGGATTCACACTCAATACTCAGTCCAAACAACTATTGAGTTTACTGGGGAGGCTGACTGGTTGAAAGCAGTTATGAGTAACAATGAGAATCAAACTGTGTGAAAACTAGCAAAATACCCAGATATTGCAACATACAATCATCATACCCTTAATAAGCTTCTTAATTTTGTGTATTAATTGTACTATTCTTAATTGTACTAATTCTAGGGTTGTCTATCCTGTGATGAAGTTTTCACAAAAGGAGCATCATTTGTTCTATACTCGGGACCTATCCAAGGGAAAGAAGGATAGACAGGCAGACAAGAAGACAGGTGGACGCTAAACATCCTTTCAATCTCATTTATAACATAGTACCTTAACTGGATTTATATGGTAGTGGCCGTCTGGAGAGACCTATCTGTAATTTACAGAGCTAAATAAAGGTGAAGAGGCCACAGTGCAAATGTAAAGATCATGAAGCTATTTCCAATTTATACAGAAATACATGAATGGGTGTCTCGCTGTAATATTTTAATTAGGGAGCTATGAATTTAGGTTAGCAGTCTTTATTTGTTACAGACCTAAGGTTGCACAACAGCATCCAGCAGAACAAAAATAATAAAAATAACAATCAGAAGGGACCTCCTGGAAAAGAAGCTGCCCATGAAAAATAAATCTTTGTTCTTGTAACAATTAAGAATCATAATATATAGAATCTTTAAAAAAAAGAAGTGTAAAATTTGTAATTCATATCCAAGCGCTTTCAACCAACACCACTGAGACTCTCTATAGAAAATAAAATAAAATCTCTCAAAAATGCAGCAATTACATACGTACATAGGCTGATAGAAGTGATGAAAGAAGGGAAACTGTGATAAAAGAAGAAAATCAAAAAAGAACGGAAATGGCTGATTCTTTCTTTGTGACATATTTTCTCTCTCATCCTTGCATATTTGCATTAAAGTGATTGTGAATAATGTACATTTGACCAGTGCTGTCTGCGGAACTAATGCCTATTAAAGTGATGGGAAGTAGCATATGTTGTGCCTTGGGCAGAGAAAGTCCAATCACCCCCACTGTGTGCAAGTCTCCAACTAAAATGCAGGACAGCCTGGGTTTTATCCTAAATGAACCCAGCAGGGAAAAACAGGACATAGTCCCTCATTCCACATTTAAGCTTATAAACTAAGGTTTAAAGAGTTAGATTCAGGAAAAAAAAAAAAGTAACTGCAACATCCATCATTTAATTTACACGTGGTGTTAATGTTATTTTATCTTTTACTGGAACGGTCAATACAAAGCAGAGCAATAAGGCAGAGCAATAAGAGGATGTGCACTCAGTTGTTCAAAGAATCATGATGCATTTACTATATT
Source organism: Nothura maculosa (assembly GCA_032353885.1). Taxonomy (NCBI): domain Eukaryota; kingdom Metazoa; phylum Chordata; class Aves; order Tinamiformes; family Tinamidae; genus Nothura; species Nothura maculosa. The sequence goes on along the minus strand of JAUBOD010000057.1, from coordinate 672,908 downwards.
GGTACCAAAGTAAAGAAAAAAAAAAGAAAGAAAATAAAAGAGAAAAAGAGAAAAAACCTTCCACTGCTTCTGCCATTCTTTCACTTTTTCTGCTAGTGCACAATTTTGTCAGTAATTGCAAATCAGTTTGAGTTTATTTGGTTTCACTTTTATGTCCCCGCACTGTACTAGAAATGTTCTGCTATGTGAACAGTTTGCAAAGCTTTTTGAGTTGTATTACATAATCTTTCCAAAGACCTCCAGCATGAAGTTCAGATCTGAAGCAGCCTTTCTTCTACCTGTGTGAACTTGATAGATAGCTGAGGAAAAAAAAAAGGCAATTATAGAACTGTGTGAGAATAACAAATTCAGCTGAACTAAGGAAATAAAATTTGCCGAATTGTCATGTTTAGATCTGTAGTGATGATTTTGCTTCATTACCTTCAGCATTATAAAAAGAGAGAGGGGGCAGGGAGAGAAAAGAAAGGAGGCAGATCTGCCTTTTTTTTAAATATAGCATTCATAGGGGGAATTTATTTCCATTTCCAGTGAAATAAATCTGTCTTAAAAAGAACTGTATCTCTTAGTGATGTGTAAAAACATTCGCTGCCAATGTAAATCAGGAGCAGCTCCAGTGAAATGAATGGACTGGAATAGGATCTTGCTTACAATTAAGCAAGTACAGAATATCCCTCTGACTTGATGACTTGAGATGAGCACACAGAAGGGAGATTTCTTCCTTTTTTTTCCTCCCTTTTTTTTTTTTTTTTTTAGGAAAAATAAACTGATAACCTCAAAAAGGTTATGAGCACCCCTTTAAAGATTAATTTCAGATGGAGAGTCTCAGAGCCCATATTTTCAATGATCTCTGTACAGAGTTTGAATTAAAAGTGCTGAAACCAAAAATAATCCAAGTCTATGCTAGGGCTAACAATGATGTTCAGATCCAGACTTGAACTCTGAAATTCAATACCTTATCTCCAAAATCCTGAATTAGCTCTGCTCACTTGCACTTCTACTCAGTGACTGTAGCTAGGAAATATACTCCTTTTATCTTATCTTTTTTTTCTGTTTATTTTTGATGCTATTTAACTTTAAAAATTAATGGGTAAACAGAAAGAAAAACAGGATGTATAAATGAGATAATTACAAGAAGAGGCTATTTCCATTAACAGAGCTTAAATTATATAATTATAGTTCTATTATTTCCCTTATTTTTGCCTAGGA
>JAUBOD010000057.1:661021-671602 GCA_032353885.1 Nothura maculosa | reverse complement strand
AAGAAGAGGCTATTTCCATTAACAGAGCTTAAATTATATAATTATAGTTCTATTATTTCCCTTATTTTTGCCTAGGAATTCAGGCTGGCTTTGGGGGAAATATTTTAGATTTTGTTTCCTACTTTTTCTTATATTCTCTGAGTAATTCCTTAATAATTATAACTTAATAATAATAGTGCAATTAAAATACTCAGAGAGCCCATCTGGTTTTCACCACAGTAAGCATCCTACACAGTCACACTATAGTCTCAACCCTGTTTGAAGCCGCTATAAACACATACCGTCACCAAAATTAGTGGCCTTACTTAAGCCATACTCTTCTGCCTGTTCCTTTTTGGTTATCATTCATGATTGTGCAACTGCAGGATGGGTTAGATCCCAAAATCTTGCTAAAGAGGAAGGAATTATTTTCAGACAGATCATTTAGGTGACTCTGATCAGTGCAATAAATAAATAAGTAGAAAGCCTATTGCAGCATGAAGGAGAGGATAAGGATATATACATGTGAAAGTGTGTGTGCAGTCTTTAAAAAATTAACTCCTCATCAAAGATGTGCCAGAATGAATCAATAAAGTAAAAAAAAAAAAAAAAGGTGGGGTTTTTTCATGGAAAGGAACTGAAGCACAGGCAGGCCTGTGGTCTACATGACCAATTTATCAGGCCCCTATCCAACCTCCGTAAGGATCTCCCCAAACCCTGCCGTGGTCCCAGACCCCATGTGAGCTGGGGATGGTAGAAGAGACCTTGGATCATGGGACTCTGTCCCAGGGTAGGTGACAAGGGACATTCTCTATGCCATGCAAGAAGGGACAAAGCAAGGACCTCATTTCAGAGGTAGGATTCAGCTCTTGAGACACTCAAGTTAGTTGTCTCTATGCTGCTGTTTCACTATGCATCTTCTTTCATTACTGAAGATACAGGCAACATAGTCATAGGTTCATGAAAGATTCACCTTGATTCATTTGGCCAACTGCTTCTTACTACATCTATATGAGAAAACTTAATCATTATATCAAATAGCACAGTCTGGTCACTTGCACAGTTTGAACTCAGTCTCCAAAACCAGGTGGATATATCCAGACTCCCAACTGGGAACAATTTCTGGTCTGTGCTAACTCAAATGTTCCCTTAGTATTTTCAGAGATTATTAGCTGGCCTTAGGCAAAAGGATGCTAAAGTCCTGGGTCCTGGCATTGTTTTATTTCTCAAAATAGATGTAGCATAGGTGCCTATGGAGCCCTCCAAGCTCCACTGACTATATTAACCAGCACTTTGATTCATCCATAGTTGTCTAGTGCTATTTGCAATAATTTGAATATTCCCTCAAGTCGCCTATACACGTTATGGCTTATCTAGTAGCCATGGCTAGTAGCATCTGGTAGCCCAAATGTCTTGGATATGCAATAGTATCTAATACCTGAACATTTCTATGGACCCAGGTGACTGAGTCAAGCCCTAGATCTATAATCAAGCCCATGAACTATATCAGTACCAAATATATCCCACTGTAAATTTAGGGATCTTAAGAAACAAATTCCATGCTAGATGCCTTGAGCTCACAACTGTCTTTGCCACTTTCCGAAAGGGAAGGCTTAGAGCCTACCCCATAAACGTACTCCATTTCTTTCACTATAAGTGAGTACGGACCCCCGCTTTAGAGTTGTTAGTAGTATGAATCAATACACTGTTGTCTTAAACTGTGATTTTCTAGTCCAACTTTACATATTCACATCTGAAAATTATGTAACACATTTTTGATAGCCTTCCTCAGAACTAACAAAAAAAGCAATGATGACGATAAAATGATTAAGGCAATATAAATGGTAGTGAACCAGAGCCCACTCACACTTTAAAATCTAGCTTGAACTCTTAAGATTTTCAGATAGTCAATGAAAAGACTTTTGGTTTTGCAACTTTATTCACTTCTGAAAAATTACTTGGCAAAAACATACCTAAACTGGAAAAGACATCAAAGCCAAAGATCAAACTTTTGTCTTTTTTGATGTGAAAGAGATTTTTGCCATTAACATCAACCACAATACATTTTTTTCCAGGTATATTTTGTCCGTGTATAGATATATTTTTGAGGAAAGATATATAGTTTGTGACAAACCATGAATGGACAGAATTCATAGCTTCAGTCTGCGCTAGAAGATAATTCTGTGCAGTATCAGTATCTCTTCCACTATACAGGAATACTGCACCTCAGTGTGAAAGAGCTTTCTAACAAAATATAGGAAATAGTATAAATAGACTCAGCTGGGCTATTGTCTAGAGAAAAAGAAAAACAATATTTCCTTTAAAGATGTACAGTAGCATATATCTGTACATCGTGGGGTATTGTTTTTTGGGTTTTTTTTTGTTGGTAATTTCAAAATATATCCATTTGTCCTGTGAGTGGGTATGTTTGGCAAAGAAATTACAAGCAGCCACCACCAAGCACAGCTGTTCATTGTCATCATTGATAGCAACAAATATAATCAGTCCCAAGCAAGATCACTTCTCTAAGGGGAAAGTATATTTAGCTATCATTCAAAATCCTCATCCTGATATCCTAGATAGTTCAGTAACTCACTGTTTCGCCAGTGGGGTTGATAGAAGTTCCTTTGTTGTGATGAATGCATTTGCCATTACTCACCATACCGGTTCTCCCCTCCCCTCCAGCTGTTTTATTGTGGTACAATATCCAAAACCCATGAATCTTGCAGTATCCTAGCAGCCTGGTCTGTAACATTGCAGCTTGACAAAATTAGGGCTAATAATTCAAACAAGCTAAAGCACCAAGTGGGAAAGAATCAAAGGACACCTTTCATTAGAGACATTGACTATTGGGAAAGTTGAGAGATAACAGCAATCCAGTAATCACCCTTGTCAAATCAGAGATTGTCAATATATTGATTACATCATTATAATTGAATTAATTACAGCTGAATCTCTCTAGATAGTTAACTTACAGCTTGATAATAGGTCTCATTTTGTTTTGTTGCAAGAAGGTGAGTTTTTGTTTAAAGATGGTCAGAAGCCTTTCTTGAGAACAGTTTTGCCTGTATATTTTTTAATAGAAATTCCATATTTTCAAAAGAATACTCACTCAAAAGATGAATCTATTTATTCATGGAAACAGATACAGCTGTTCTGTAAATTTCAGCTTTCAATTCCTTGATACTACTAAGAACAACAGCTAGGAAAAAAATTTTAAAAGGCTTTGTACGCATTACATTTGAACCAGACTGACAATATACTCCTCTGTGTGAAGGAGTCTAATGACTGCCTTTGTGAGGTGCCTATTGATAAACAAGCAACTGGACAGAGAACATCAACTTAGTCCACATGATCCAGCTAGCAGCTGCTCATAGCTTTATGGATAATGAATTTGGATATAGATAAATGTGTACAATCTAGAAGTCAAACACCAACCTCCTGGTATCACATGGTAATATAAAATGAAGCTTCTTTTCTCATTTTAGTTAGCTGGCTAATATGATTATATTTGACTGTCTCTCACCTGAACTCAACAGCAAAAGAAAACTTGAGAGTATATCTTATTAATGTCACATTTTGGGACAGAAGCTTGAGTGTGACATGGTGGGTTTGGAATTCATTGCTGCTGTTTTAGTGAATTTGTTTTAATTTATTTGGTTAGTTATTTTGTGTTTGAATGGCCATGGCAGCATGCTATTTAATGGGTTAGTCTTTCTTTTTTTGATGATACAACATGTCAAGACTTAAGTATCTTGCCCTTATTTAAATCTGATGTATTTTCTGCCTTTATCTATGAAGGTGTCCTTATAATTAAACTAGAAAGATAGGAGGAAATCTTCTACTAGATCATATCTGCTGGTACATCAGAGCCATCGTTGATAAATCTAGTGTACTTTAGTTTCAATGACACAAATGAGCATTTTGAGAACAAAACAAAGTAATTTTTTAATGATGAAAAATGTAGGCATTTTGTGGCTGCACATAATCTGAACTATTTTTATACAGGAAGCGCATGATTAGGATTCTTTTCTGAGGTAAAATTGATTCCATAATGAAACATAAAAAGATCAACACATTTTTAACTGCTCAGATCTGCTATGAAGATCATGTTGCCCTGTGTTTCTTCCTCAGAAAATAGGATCATGTCAGGAAACCATCTACAACTGCTACTTAGCTACACATTCCCCTGTCTGGGATTCATTCACATCTTCTTTTACTTGAAGAATATTTATTTCCCTTGGAGGCTGAGTCCACTTAGACTGTAACATTGAGACTTTCTCCTGTGCAACCACCTTAGCTCTGTGGACAGAGAAAGAAGAAATGGTGAAGTCTAAATAGAAGAAAAAAAAACAAATCCCTTGCTTCCCAGTATGAAAGCAGGACAGTCCTTTTTACTGGCAAAGGAAGAAAATATTTAACCTTTGCAAGACACAACTTAAGAAAGCACTGCCATGAATACAATTTGATTGCAGTAGGACCATAGGTTGAAAAAACATACGCATAACTCATTGTCTCTGGTTCCAAAAACCTCAGAAATGCACATATTTTTACTTCCTGATCACTATCTCCTGGAGGAAAAAAAATTTAAAAAAACACTTTTTTATTGCTAAAGCCAAGAGCTTTAAAGCATTCTGTGGTCCTCAACTCAGAACACAGTGTGTAATAAGAGCTAAATAAAGACACATGTTGGCAGTATTGATCATATATATCTAGTTTGAGTTGCATTAGAAAGGAGTGTTGTGTATATTCAAGGATTCAAGTGTCTAAGTCAGACACTTCTGAATCTAGGCATTTATAGCAACACCTTCCATCTTTTTTTCTCAATCACTCTTTGCATCTGTTTTTTTCTTTTTTTTTTTCTAATATGGTACTATAACATTTATAAGAACAATAATTACCTCACAAGACAGTTATGAAACTTAATTAAATAAAGGCTGATTATCAGAGACTCAGAGCATGTGCAGAGCTTGTTTGCTACAGATAGTTTTCTGCTGCTCAGCTTTTCTGCAAAGCCAACCTGGGCTGTACAAAAAGTGATATGAATCATCTGTATCAAAAGAAATATGACTCATTTAAGGCAGAGACATCCAAGACCACAAATGAAGCATTATTTTGATAATAAGAGATTTATAGAGGAGACTCAAGGAGAAACATCTCCCTGTTTCTGTAACCTGGCCCCTTATTCTAGTCCTCTGTACTATCTCCTTAAAAGCATACATAAGCTTGACTTGAACATCTTGACTGAAAAGAACTAGCCAGAAATTCAGAGAAGATAGAAAGCAGATGAGCCTCAACAATTTTTACCTCTAAACTCAAACCAGACTTCATCAAGTTTCTCTATTTTTTTTACTGCTGTTTGCAAGCTGGGACTCAAAGTGCAAATGCCAAAGCATCCCAAAGACAGGCAGCATTTGTAATAGTATAAAAAGCAGATGTTGGAGAAGTCTCTGTAGAGATGATCTTCTCACAGAACTATCGGGCCGCTTTCGCACATTTCAGGTCCAAGACTTCCACAAACAGGTGTCTACAGCTTCCACCTCAAAAGGACTCTGTTCGCAATATACCCTGTGTTGTATCCAACAGCTTCAAAGTCCTTTGAAATATCCTAGAGCATCTCAGAGGCACTGTGACCTATACGTGGATCACTAACTCAAGTCTACACTATACCTTCATTTCACCTTCCCAAAAGAAGATATGCTAAATGTGACTTGAGGTGTAAGGCATTTCTTTGAAAACCAAAACCTTTCCATTGATCCTCTCATAAGAGGAGGAAAGGGGGCCTACACCAACATTCAGGTATCAAAAAAGAATTTTCCAGGGGCATCAAGAGAGAGAGGCTTAATTCTTAAGGAAAGGCAATCAGATTTACATTCCTTTGAAAATCCCACCTTTGTGCAATTCTTGACAGCAGCACTTCACTGCTTCTCTAGGCTTTGACATGATTTAATTGGAGCTCAGCAACTTTGAAAAGCTCATAGGACAGCAAGGAGCAGGGAGAGCAGGGGCAGTGGTTACAATGCATGTAGAGCTGAGAGAGCAACAAGGCCCCTGCTCCACTACAGCATTTCTTCATGATCTTGAGTAAGGTAGAGCCTGTTTTGATTTCCATGTAATTTAAGTGCCTTACTATTGTCAGCAATATCCAGTTGTGGAGATATATTACTTAAAGACAGTTTGGTTTCTGTAATGAGGGTCAATATATGGATATCATGTATGAAACAAAGCCATATGAAGAGATGCACTTTATTGCTTCATCTAGAAAATGGAAACTATATGTTACATTCATCTAACTTGAATGTAAGTATTTAAATCCTAGATGGCTAAAGTCATGCTAACCTGCTCAAAGATACAATGACCATCATGGTGACAACTGCAATTTGTCCCCATAATATTTAAAGGAGAAAAATAAGTGCTTCCAGAGAATGCATCATCCCAGTTATATTAAACCCTTATTATACATGTATCAGTCTCAAGGATTACCTGTGTTTTCACAATAAAGGAACCCAAAATGACTGCCTCAGACTTAGACATCTAAATTTTAGACACTACAATTCCATCTGAAAAAAAAAGAACTGAAGCACAATTCCGAAAACTATTGAAACAATAACACTTTTAACTCCAACAAAAAACTTGTATTCAAATGTCTTCTGGCAGAATACTTGCAAATAGATTTTTATCAAATCAAAAGAGCACTTTAAAAATGACATAATTTCTAAAATGATTGCATTAAATTTTAGTAGGATTTTATGAGTCTACAAGGAATTAACACAATGCAGCGTTTTGACTGGAGCATTTTTAAAGGGCAATCAAGCCAAATGGATATTAAATGAGGCTCCCACAAGCACATTCACAAAATATTATTTATTTATACATGCGGACTATGTTTACTGTTGTCATATACCTGAATAGTATAATTTTTGTCTATAATTAAAATTTTTTAAAAATCTCAAGAACTTTATAGTGATTAATTGTGTATTTGAAGATACGTGTCACTGGAGCTGCTGAAGACAGGGGTTTGTGAAGTGAAGAACAGGTTCACACTCTGTGCATATATTTGTAAAATAAGTAGTTCTTTCACTGACATTTATTGGATGTGGAAATATGCTAGGATTTCATTGCTCAACACAACTAGAGAAGTCTCAATAAATTAGTGGTGTGTATGTTTTGGAAGTACATGGATATGTCCTTAAACTCATGTCACTAAAGACTGCAAGGAGAACACTCACACCTATCACTGAGTTAGGTCCCAACCACACTTATAGATTAAGTATATAGGCTCAGTGCAAGATAGATAGGAACCTGCAGAAGGAGATTCATCTGATCCAAAGATGTGTTGCTAACATAAACTGGGACTCGGTGTCAAATCTACAGACAACTAAGTTCAGCATGAAGAAAACTTAATCCCTTCATAACCACTCTACTACTCGTATAGCACAGGTTTTACCTAAATTAGATCAGTATTTTCTAGTACCAAGTTGTCCAGAAAACTTTTAAAGACCAAATAAACATCTCCAATAACAATGAAAAACAAATATGAGAATTACCTACATAAATGCTCATTTTGGTGAAAAAAATAAATCCCTGTTTTCCAAGGCTGTTTGGCTTAAATCAAACACCCAGCTAACCTTTGAACCTTGGAAGTTTCCATTCCAATGAGAGCTTTAGGAATGTGTGCCAAAAATCTACACTCTATTCCCAATTGGCAGGATATTGGCAGGGATACAAAAAGGCATGTTAACAATGATGCTTTTTTCTACATATACAGTAAACCTTATGTGTATCAACACACTTGTTTAAACAGCTTTTTGAATCTAACTCACAATCTTCATGAATACATAAAATGTTCCAGATGTTAAAATGTCCCAGGACATGCATTTTAACCAGCTTTGTAGCTTGACATGCAAAGGGGTCATATTGATTAGAATTACTGGCATATTTGCCAGTTTAGCTTTACCACTTCCTACTGAGTGGTATTTGCTATGAAATGACTTGGCTTGATGCTGTTTATCCCCAGTATAATGCTCTTGGGGCCTTGGCTGCTTTGGAAGGCCCCTCCTCCCCCCCAAAAATAACTGCAATTTCACAAGTGCAATATGGAAGATGATTAGGAGAGGAAGAGGGAGAGGTTTTTGTGCTGTGCAGGATTTGGACAGGTAATGCACAGATTGTGCCCATCAGAAGGGGCTGCTCAACTGCAATTCAATGGCATGTCCATTGTGAAGCCTTTTGCACTGGTGCAAAGTCATTGTCTACTTTAACTCTTGCCCATTATTAAATTTAAGACTTAGAATTGCCTGTAGCCATTTGCTTTTATTAACAGTAAGCATGTGTGCAGCGCCAGAAAAATCAAGGACCTGGGAGAAATAGACTGCAGAATGTTGTAACTTTAGAGAAAGCCTATTAGAACCAAGGTATTCTGGATATTTTGCATGAAAATTATTCTAAAGTCCTAGTGGAGCTTTAATAAAACAGATCTTTTGACTGATTCTGACCTTGCTTTTGCCAATTTTCTAACACTGTTGCCTTGCTTAGTTCAAATACTTCTGATAGCTGGTTTACATCACTATTATTTATTAACCTAGACATAGGATTGAGATGCAACCTAAGAGAATACTATAGCAATATAATTAATGCTTAAGAGATGGGATGTAGAAAAGCTTGGATAGTTCAAAGCCTTTGGGATTCTTATATTTAGATTATCAATCTAACCCAATGTATCTCAAGTGCTAAAGAGATTGGTTTGGATTGGAGGCATTAACATGGAAGCACAGGAAGAGAGAATTCACTTCACCTAACTTTAGCCATCAGAAAGTCAGACATCTGTCTACACTATTTAGTCACTTCCTCTCATAGTCGATAAGGAAAGTGGCAAATCTCTAGAAAGAGCTTCACCCATCCCACGACAAGAAAGACAAGCAGTTCTCTGGAAGATCCTGTCTGCTCCCATTGACTATTGAGAGATGATCAACAGCTGAGACAACTAGTTTAGATTAGGTACCTACTGTCTAGACATTTAACATTACATGAGACTAATCTACCCCCCAGATATTCAGTATCTCTTTAGAAATCTCATGAGTGTTGTTGCAGCAACAACTATAGATTTTTTTTTTTTGTATTTCTGCTTCCTAGAAGCAAATTTTGATTTACTAGGGTTTTTCTCCAACAATTCACTGTCACTGTCTCCTTTCCTTCTCTAATCATATGTATGTGTATATTACATATATATATTTGAACTAATTGTGCTTATGAATCTACTGCAACATGCATGTAATTTGTGGCATTTGTTTTCTTATGCATAGAAAAATAGGAAATCTAACAAGATCTTCAAGCTTTTGGATTTGAATTTTAGGCATGGTGTAATTTTCCTGTTAACTGTTGACCATGGGAAACTTCTGGAACTTTAAAGTCTTACCAAATTATTATTTTATATTCCTATTAAAACCGCAATTTCCCAACTGGTGCACTTAGATTGTCTTGGTATAACTAAGTCATGTTAACCTTTGAACTAGTCCCATCATTTCTTCCAAATTTAGTTCACTGAAGCTTTTACAGTTCAGTCTTAAAATTAAGCTCTTGTCTGTTGAGTCTTATAAATGTCCTAATCTATAGCTTGTGATTTTACCTACAGTCAGCGACTCTCAGCACAATCGTTGAAATCAATGAATCAGCTTTTTTTCAGCATTTTAAAAGATATATATATATATATATTCCACATATATATATATTCCACATATATATATAAGTATGTATGTATAGTCTGTATATATCCTAATAATATCAGATGGATTTATTTTTATGAAAATAAATTACCAGATAAATACCTGGCTTGGATGCTGTACAGATCAGCCATTGTGCCATTTAAAGAAAGAAAACTACTTTGTAATAGGAAAATTATTTTTATATCTCCTATCTCACCTGGTGCATTTCCCTTCCATTCTACTGATAATTTCAACATACTTTTTATGAAGAGCAATTCCAGACTCCATTATTGTTCCAAGTTCTGACATTCACATGGGAAATGAAAAACTATTCTAACCTTCCTTCCTGCTCATAAAGCCCTGGAAGAGGTGGATAAGACCACAGAATCTTTTGACTTAGGATACTTTTTTTTCCATTTACATAAATCCCCCAGGCAGGGAGGAAGAGACACTTTCAAACCCAGTCCCAAATATTTCATTTGGAACAGTTATCTCATAATTACAGAGCTGCTGCCAATTAGCAAAAGGAGAAACCTGTAGAATAATTTTGCATTGTCAGGCATAGAGGAAGGGATGGCATTGATGGATTTTTTGTGCATTATATATAGTACAGAACTAAAACTGAGTCTCACACTGTGACCAAAGAATTTCTTTGAGTATAGGGGTACTCATACCCTCTACTGATAGATTGAAGCACCTTTTCTTTTTGAAGGCACTGTCTGCCATGAACCAACCATTGCTACCACAATGCTTTAATAGAACAATAGAGAAATGCACAATAATATAGACAATGTGAAGGATGTGCTTCATTCACACACCAAAAATGTACTGAAAAACACAGGATAGAACACAGAGAGGATAAAATTAACTTTGGTGGTATCTAGAGGGTTAATGTCTACAT
>JAUBOD010000057.1:636694-660921 GCA_032353885.1 Nothura maculosa | reverse complement strand
GTGATTTTAGTTTGTTACTACTTCACAACATTTTCTTGTAGATTTATTTTCTACTTATGATTCTGCACACATACTGTTTAGATTTAGATGAAATCACAGTCATGGGTAGCACAAAAACCTTACAGATAGGTACATGAGGCCATGGTAAGGAGTAGTTGAATCGGGAGGCAAAATTGGAGAATTCATCCATCTTCAACTTGTATTTACAAATTACCAACCAGACACACCTTGTCATATTTCTTTGAGTAACCACTCTGGCATTTTTTGCTAGTTGAGTTGTTTTGTTCTTGTTTTTTCCCCTTACATTTATAAGAACCCTTTACTTGCATGTAAGTCTGACATTCTCTTTGAAGATGTGATTACTGGTCGTTCAGGTATAAAGGATCTTCTTGCCTGGTATAAAAAATATACTCACCTCTTCTCAAGTTGGAGGATGAGGAAGACATATCCCAAATCATTCTGACTATGTCTACAACAGGTGAAGCTGCTGTAAGCATGGGGTATTTTCTAACCTCCTAACCACACTTCGCCAATGGTTCCAGTGCAGGTTTCTTGTAGACCACATGAACGTTCTACATGTGATAGGTGCAAGCACATGTACTTTAGCTTTACATGCAGACTTAGGGTCAGAAGGACAAACAAATGTGACCTTCAGGTCATTTCAAGGACAACCTGAACAAGCAATGCAGGTAAATGCAGATAAACTGTAAAAGACTCCTCATATAAAAGAAATACCATATCACTACTGCTCGACAGTCAAACTTGTTATGTCTCAACCCAAGTGCTTGAAAATAACCAAATCTCTGCATATGGTTGGATAAGACAGGGAACCTCTACAGTCTGTTGGATGCTAAAGAACAAATTACTAAATGTCATTCCTGCAATGTGCAATAGGTATAGAACATTGAATAACATCCACAGTACGAATCTAATAACTGCAAATACTCCTGAACAGGAAGCTCAACAGATTCTTTACTCATAAACAACCCAAACCTGTGTGACATCCTAGCCCTCCCTAAAATGGTGGGCTTCGTCCTGCTAGGTCACTGACGCTGTGTGGTTACTTCCATGAAACCCTTCTTTCTTCATGTATATTCTTCAAGAAAAGTTCCTTAAAATGAGGATATTAAAATCATATCCTTGAAAGACAACATATTTTACACAGATTTTGACCCATTCTAGTGAATCAGACCCACCAAACACTAAGGTCAGACACACAAAAATCAATAAGAATTTTGCTAGTAATCAAAATGAAAGCTGAATCAGACTTCATAGTTACATTTCTAAGATTTTTAATAGGCAACACTGTGTTTTTATAATGTCTCTATTTAAATAGTTTAGTCTTTAACAACATCCGTTCTCCTTCATTTATGTTACAAATAAACAAAAATTGTTGAGCTGATGCTTAGAAGGGAGGAAAATAATGCAAACAGTTGCTACAATAACAACAACAACAAAAAAATAGGATTCACCTCTGGCCCTGCATTTGCTAAGGATAAATCGAGTCTAGCAATTTTAATTGCACTCACTGTTAAACAGACCACCCGCTAATTTCTTTTAGAAAATTTTAATCAATGCTTTAAAAACATTTGCATAAATCCTAGGATCTGCAGCACCTCAGAATGTGCAAAGGATGCTGAAGATGTTCATCACTTTCCCATCTTCTCTCTCTGTTCAAAAAAATATATGATTACTTACCTTGAAAGATAAAATCAGGTGGGTATAGGAGGCATTACTTACTGCTAGCCTGACACCAGAAGGCGTGACATTCTCTTCTTTTGCATCAGTCACCCAAATGAAGAAGAGTTTTCTCCATATGGTTATAGATATGGCTAGATTATGCCATTCGGGCCTGGTGCTGAGCGAGTGGATCCAAGCTGCTTTTGTAGAGGACGGACCTATAACTCCTTCTGTTTGTTTGAAATATCATTTGAGTTTTTTACTGTTTTCCTGATGTCCAGAGAGGACTGCCAGATTGAACGCAACCTGGCACACTTTCCTTCTTTCATATGAATTTTTCTCAATGTCTTTTCCACATCTTCAAGCAATATGACAGTTGGCTTAGTGCCACCCTGACTTTTTTATGTAGGCTATGGAATGGAAGGGAAGAAGAGAGGAAGACCAATGGAAATGGGAAAATTAGCAAATAAAATAATATAATTTTTGAAAAGAAGAAAAAAAAATAGGATATTATTAGGATACCTTGCACTTTTTTCCCACATAATTAATTTTAAGTTAGTAGCAGAAGGACTGGAAGAAGCAAGGTACAAAGGGAAGAAATCCCCATAGCCCACTTAAGTACTGTTTTCCCTAGATCCAGTCTGCACTTAACTTCTTCCTTGTGTGCTGCATCGATGTGGTATGCAGAATACCTTACTGCACTGCTACTTAGCGGAATAATGAATTAGTTAATGTTGTAAAACAAGTTGAGTACATGCCGTTCTTTATAAATGCTAAGTACTGTTGTTATCTGGTGAAAACTGCTGCCTCACAGATCTTATGAAAGAGGAACCTGAAGCAGCTCTAATGTGGACCTGGTGGTAGGACTCAGACTGAAGTCACACACTTATTGTTGCTTAGGTGCTAAAGGGCTCTGCCAAAGCAGGGTCTATAAATGTAGCATACAGTTTCAAATCATAGGTCATGGCCAGTCTGTGGAAAACTTGCTCATGCTTTAGGCTTCGGGTTAACCAGGGAGATTTGAGGGAAGGGGGGAACCAGTCACTGTTTCTACTGCAGCTGCCAAAAGCTTCTGCTGCCATTTGCAACACCAGGAAACATGGGGGAAGAAACACCTCACATATGTTCTGCTGGTGAAGGCATCAGAAAAGCCCCTCCTTGTCTCCCTACCACTATATACATCCTGAGGTATGGTCTCTAAATAACCTTTTGCATGACCTTAGAAAGGCCTCGTCAGTTCCTCTCTTTTCTTCAAAATAAGAAAGATTTTTTTCAGTTTATGGACACAACAATCTCATTAAGGCTTCACTGTTACTTCCAGAAATTTTAATAAACCAGCTGGTTAATCACAATAATATCCCTCCCCCCTTCACTTTATGGAAAGATCCTGAGTTCAGGAAATATAAAACTCTCAACACATTGACCACAGCAAGGATTACAGCCTCATGCAGTGACACTTTTCCAACTGTAGATCTTGTGTGCTTCACAAACCTCAAACAACCTCATAAACAAGTCTGAAGCAGACCTAACGCGAGGCTTGCCAAGGAGAACATCAAGAGTGATTCTGTTAATGAGGTCTGGCTGGAACTGAAACACCTCTCCTAAGTGTGTTATTTTTAATCAAGTCATTTCCAGCAGGAACCTTTATAGAAGTGCACAATGATTCATTCCTTAAAATGTACACTTGCAGACCTCAGTCTTGGGCCACTGATGTCACGGAAAGCTTTAACAGTGACATTTGGGAGTTGAATGAGACACCAAGGGATAGATACTCAGTGTTTTAACATCCACAGATCAAGGTGGGATCAGAGTGTTCAGAACCAGAGAGAAGGCCAGGAGCATGATTTGAGAGCTCAGCTCTACAACTGGTAAGTCAATAACAATCTAGGGAATTGCTATTACATTGCACCACCGCTGCATGCATGTTTGAGCAAAGCAAGCCTCTTGCTTGAGGCTCACACCTGGGATATTCTGTGATATGCCAGAGCCCTGCAAGGGGCAGTGGACAAGTCTGCTTGGAGCAGGGCGGGTGATTAACTGTGACAGCATATCCCGTCCAAGACCATTTACATTCAAAAAGTGTAGTTGAAGAAAGAGACACTCTTCTCTAGGAAGAAGGAGATTTAAGATCAATATAGAAAGTCTTTCTCCTGGAAAGATTTCAGGCTCCTTTCTCCCAACAGAGGCCTGCATGTCACCGGGTTATTCTAAAGAAGAGAGTTTATTTTTGCTGTAATTAAGCCGCTGTGAAATCAGGAATATCAACCATGAAGATAACTGAACTTCTATCTACCATGAATATAATAATTTGAGTTAATTCAAAGCATGTATTCACTTGTATAGAAATGTATTCATTCAGATGTATTTATGTTCACTTGTATAGAAAATCCTCTAAATTCTTACTCCCTGCAAAGTCCATAGAAAAATAAAGACATACAAAAGATGTTCATGCAGCCTCCCTAGACACCATCTTAAGATAGCACAGACCAGTCTCTAGAAGGAGCTGTTTCTACCTATGTGGAGAGAACCTCTATTTAGTAAAGGTGTGCCTTTTAGATAGATGAAGTATAATTAATCAACCTCAAACCATTAGTAGGAAATCAGAAGAAGGTTGATTATCTAAGAAGGTTGATGTATATAAGAAATGAGGGATAAAGCAGATGCTTCAGGCTAGTGATGGAGCTAAGAAGACTGCATATTTCCTCACTCTCATGCAACGTCTCAATTCACTAGACCACATTTTTAATGGTTTTCTACTCCTGAAAATTTACTATTTCTAGATAATGGTTTCCAAGTAGTTTTTTAATTAAATAGCCCATGTAACCAATATTATTCTAGAATTTTGGAATGGCTGTTCTAGTAAATCCTGAAGTGTCAAGCAGCCCTAAGGCACTGGAAAAGAAGCCCTCTGTCTGTGTTAATGAGAAGCAGTAAGAAGAAAGGTAAAAAATAATAGGGAACTTGTGTATATTGGCAAAAGGCAATGAGAATGATGCTGGTAGCATCATTTTAAATCATTCTGGCACACCAGCAACTAGAGCTGAGCAAATGGTTTGGAGCAAAAGAAAGAGAGAGAGAAAAGAAAAAAAAAAAGAATTGGATTAATTCAGCCTCTTTTTAGATTCACACTTGATCTTAAAGGTTGTGACTTACTCATTATTTGAAATTACATTCCAAATAATGTGTTTGAGGCAGTCTTGGTCTCAAGTCTATGAGCTGTTCATTGTATTCATTGCATATGTTTGATATTTGAAAATCAAGCTGGGCTAATTAGTTTTGATTAGACACATAGTTTATGAAGTGTTAGCTCCTTGCCTTGATTGAATTAACATAGTTCTTAGAAACATGTGTTACATGTGGGAAAAAAAACATATTTTAAAATACTCCTACCACTAATATCTTCTAGAAATCTTTTGAAATACTTGCTTGCACAAACTTTCCTGCAGTAAACTTACTAGCTAAGCTATTCATAGAAAATTAATACACTGGCAGTATAAACAGAGGAAAAAAAAAAACCATTTCTTGCATTTTATTTGAGTCAATGTTTTGTAGACTTAGCCAGCGCTGCTCACTATTGAGTTTGTTAACTGCACTCACTAATTTCGTAGCCTTTGTTCCTGGTATTGAGCACTTATTCATGCATGTTTAACTGCATTAAAGTCAGTGAGACTGCTTGTGACTTTGAGCACACCAGAGAAAGAGCTATACAGGCTACTGCTCCAGTTTAGAAAGCCCAGACCTCGCTTTGATTGCATGATCCACACTCACCTCTTTGTTACACTCCTGGCTCCAGCATCATCAACCTGCAGCCAAACTCTCATGGTTAAGTCTCTCAAGCCATGTTCATTGCTGTTCTCCCTGGCTCCATCATACACACACTCAGACACACTCACCTTCAGCTCCAATCACGGCCTCTTCCCTCCGTTAACATGTACTTGCTCAGACACTTTCACATTTGGTTATGTACCCAACCCCTGACACTCACATTCGGTTATGTCTGGATTGCTACACCCACACTTAATTACAATCACACCCTCGCTCCCCACACAGCTATAGCACCAGTGCTGCCCACCTCCCCCCACTCTCAAGCATAATCACATGCGATTAAACCTGCAATTCTGCACTTATGGTATAATCCTTTGCTGGCATTCGCATCCACTTATGTTCAACAGCTTTCCCTGGGATGCACGTCTGCTCGTCACAGTCATGTACACATGGGGACACCAGGTTTCTCCTTCCATGCTGACAGTATGAGTTTAAGTTGATTTTTTGTTTCTTTCTTGTTTTTTTTTTCTTTTTTTCAAAACAGGAAATCGTCTCTCCCAGATTGCTAGTGGAGATGTTCAGGTGAAATCCTTCTTCTTCCAGAGTCAGTAAAGTGGATTCAGTGATGACAGCCCTGTCCCAAAGCTGTCCATGTCCTGACCATGTGAAGACCCACCTCAGCGAGGGTGTCAAACCCACACAAGCTCTAGGAAGCCAGGGGAAGAGGGGGAATGTTTTCATTGTACAGCATTCAAACCAAGGAACTTCAACAAGACTGATGAATATTAATGAAAAAAAAAGTGAAAAGAAGAAAAAACAAACATGTTGGATACATAAACACACACCATTCCAACCAGCCAATGTGCACACATGTACATACATACACTCCCCATTACTTTTGTCACTATTTAAACCCACGGTAAGTCTGAACCAGACTTAAGTAGAAGCTCTGGTAACCTGAACTAATTTCTAGAGAATCCTTCGGTTTAGAAAGATAAGGCAAAGCGAGTA
Source organism: Nothura maculosa (assembly GCA_032353885.1). NCBI lineage: Eukaryota > Metazoa > Chordata > Aves > Tinamiformes > Tinamidae > Nothura > Nothura maculosa. The sequence continues at coordinate 654,465 of JAUBOD010000057.1, read as the reverse complement.
TTCCTGGGAGAGATATGGGTTCATTTTTTTGTTGTTTGTTTGTTTAATAGAGGCTTAAAATGCCAAACAATTACACAACAGTTTTTCTAAAAGTTGCAACAAGGACAAAAAAAAAAAAAAGACTCTGCAGGCTGAGACAGTCTGTGGATAAGTGCCTGCTGCCACAATAGAATACACATGGGCTGTTGAAAAATGCCTTTGCAGGGAGCCAGGCCACAAATAAAAAAGGACATGTGGTGTGGAGCTCAATTGGCCACTTTTTTATTAAATAAACAATTGATCCAAATCAAGTAACTTTAAATCATTTAGGAAGTCTTTGTTGATCCTGACCAGAACTAATATGTGCTGATAAGTAGCAACTTGGTTTCATAATTATCATTCCCCTCACGGCTCCTGCACCTCAGAAATCCCAGTATCACAGGAGAGCAAAGGAAAAGTTGAGAGAGACGATAGAAAGGGGCAAAAATAGGAGAAATAGTCTCACTTCACCATCCAGGCATCTTAAGCAGTGTCTAAGCCTCAAGAGATACAAATGGCAAAGGTGGAGCTAAGTCTCTGCAACTGCAACCCCTCGTGATGCCAAATGCAGCATGCAGGGCGGACTAAAATACTGCATACTCCTCACAGAAGTCTACAGAGGGGGACAGGAAAGTAAGGAGAAAATCTACTCTACTCTTTGTTTGCAGAGAAACTAAAGCAAGATCTTTGGTGCAACCTGGTGACGTTAAAGAGCTCACTTCTAATGGAACTTACAATAAAACTAAGGAAAACACAAGGTGTTACACAACAACGCTTATTAGAATCAGGAGACAAGTAAAGGACAACAAAAACACTTGCAATACTCTTCTATTTGAGGAGAATCAAATAAGCTTTAGGCTTCTCTGAATTCTTCAGGTTTCCCCTTATTATTTTAGGTGCAGATGAAGTGAAAGTTTAGGACCAAAAGGGGAAGAACTAGGTTCTGAAGAGAGAAAAGCACAATAATGACAATTATTTCTGTTGCATCTTTTTCTATTAATGCCATTTTTAGTTGTTATTTTTGTTTTGAGAGGTGTCACTAACTAAAAGTGGATATTTTTCTTTTCTGATCAGTGATCAGTCAAGTGCCTAAAGATGTGAGCATTGTCATAATAATGCGAAAAAAAAAAAGTTCCTTCAAAGTGATATTTTCCCAGAAACTTGATCCTGACGGACTAGCCACAGACCTGAGGGTCCTTCAGGATCTCAGACAGGATTCCTGAGGCTCTACCAGCCTGGTGCTCCATTAGCCTTCTCTGGTGAGTATTTTTATGGAACAAAACAATCTGAACTCAATGGGTCATTTCCTAAAGGGAAAGAAAGGGAGAAAAAATAAGCACTGTGAATCTGCTTCATTATTATTATTATTATCATTATTATTATTATGCCACCCAAAATGACAATCAGGAGAGAGCAGAAACTTTGCAACATAAAGAACCCAATAGAGATTTGGGGTTTGTGCTGCTAAAAGGACTTGTGGGAAAGCAGTAACCACAACAACAATAAACACAGGCGCAACAACAACAACAACAAAATCTGGGATCCCAATGCCTGTGCTCACAGTGAGAATAAAAAATGCAAAGCCTGGGCCACCTCGCCTTTAATTTCCTAACTGCTGTTTTGTAAGGCTGTGTCATGCTTCTCAGTTCAAACACGCTTTGGCTCTTTATTATTCATGGGCCTTTTTCTCAGTCAGTGGTGTTGAATAATAAAACAGCCCAGGATCAAATGGGCCAATTCTCCACGCCTGACACCAACTGCTACTGTTCGCTGGGCTCTGCCAAGCGTTGCCTCTGATAATGAGTGGGATTTGGTTAAACAGTAAATTAATGAATAATGAAATATCCAGGTTGATCAGTTAGAGAGCACGCTTGCTTTGCCCCCGGCCAAATGCCTGGGGCAGAAATTACTCTCAAACGGCACTTGCCTGTGTGCTGGGCTGGATAACTATTTTACAGCCTCTTGCTTGACAGGATGTTTGGAAGGGGGCGAGGGGAGGCAAGGGAAGGGGGAGGCCGGTTGGAGAAGGGAAAGGACCAGGGCAAGTCTCGCTATTACCTTGCAGAGGGCAGGAGAAGCCGGGGAGGCCAAGGAGGGGTCTTGCAAGGGTTAGAACCAAGGCTGGAGGTTTTGCGGAGCTGAAGGGGCTGCGGCAAAGAAAAGAGACCGGGAAATCCTGCCCGGGATGGAGAGAAGGAGAAAGTAAAACAGGAAGGAGAAAACATCCCCGATGAGTCTTTTTTTTTTTCTGCACAGAGAGACATAAATAGCTGCAAAATATTCCCCGAAGGTCATACACAAGTGCATGAATGTACACAAACACACACAAACATAGAGAGCCGGAGGGGAACTAAAAGCAACAAAAAAAAAGCCCTTAAGCTCTTCCCGATTTTCACACGCATCCTCCAGAATTACACAGCGCCCCAGTCCAGTGTGTGGTTTGGGGGGTGAGTGTGGTTTTCGGGGTGAAGGAAGGTGTTTCTCCCCACTGCCTCGCTCACCGCTAATTGCCATCTTTTATCCAGAAGCAAAGATCCATGTAATTCCCATACACACTTTTTTAAAATGTCTTTGCAGGCTTCACAAGCAAACCTCGAACTTCTCAAGCAAAGACTGGAGAATTTGTGGAGAGGGTAACAGAAATACATACACATATATATAACTTAAAAAAAAAAAAGTTTAAGGAGTTGGCAGTTCGAGGCTGAGTTGCTTTCTCTTGCCTCCTGTCACTAATAAGTTAAAGTTTAAAGAGACCTTTAAAGCATGAGGAAGGAGGTCCCTGCTGCGCCGCCCCGGCTGCCGCCTCGGGGATCCGGGACTGCAGCCCTGGGCGGCACCGGGTGATCCCAGTTCTGCCCTTCGCCTTATCGGGTACCTTCCTCATACTCCTGCACGGTGTTCGGAGCGGAGCGAGCATATGAGGAACTGGCTATGACGAGCAGTTTCCAAATCAGCTTTACTCCACTCCCTACCCCGCAAAACATCTTCCCAATTCACCCATCAAATAAATATTAATAAGAAACCCGTAACTATTCGTTATATAATATTTTGCTTCTTGATGCTCGTGTCATTACTATTTTAAGCCAACTATAAAAGGTAATCTACTCCAAAGAAAAATATGTACCCAAAAATTATTCTCTGTCCCCGACGTGCAACTTTAAATCCCTCACACTATCACCACCACCTTTCCCGTCTTTGTCCGTTATTGCGATTTATTGCACAGGAGCAGGAACTGGCTTTTCCCCAGCCCAGCTAGGAGCCTCTCAGGACTCAAAGAAAGAAAAAGCAGAGTGGGAAGGAGATCGTGATTTGCTCTCGTCCCAATTGCCGCTCCCGACTTTGGGGACCAGGGCAGAGCTTCTCTTGCCACGAGGGAGTCACTGGGAGCTTTGCAGGAGCCTTTACTGGCAAGTGATGCTTTTCGCGCTCGTTTCACCAAGGCAAAGACAACCACTGGTACATTTAGTTTATTTATGTGTTTATTTTTCCGGAAAGAGAAATGTCCCCACGCACTTTCCTGGCGATTTCAAGCGAGTGTGGAAAACTATGCCCTTAATTACAGCTGTGTCCGATGCTCTTTGGAAGTCACACCACGCACTAGCCCCTCTCTGAGAAGCATCGAAACGGTTCCGCTTTAAACCGAGTGCTCTCCTCGCCCTGAGGGTGCAGGGGCATCTGGAGACGACGTCTCTGCCGCGCACGCCGCCCTTGATTGAATATTGCCGTTAATTACGGGCGCAGCACCTCCCTGCGCTGGGAAACCCACGCAAACCGCGCTGCGCGCACCGCCGCGTACGCCAGGGTCGCGCTCAGCTCTGCTCTCCCTGCCTTGCAAAGCGGCGATTCCTATTGTTCTTTTTTTTTAGTGAATATTTATTTATGTACTTTTTTATATATTTTTGACAACGGACATAGACCCACTCAAGGGAAGGATATTCACAGGAAATACTCCGGATCTTTCCCAAATCCGAACCTATTTGGAAAGGGCAGATGCAGATTTTTCTCTCTTTTTCCCTGCACCCAAAAAAAAAAAAAAAAAAAAAAAAAAAAAACAAAAAAAAAAAAAAAAAACCCTGCGGCTCCGGGACAAGTTCATCTTCAATACCCAGAGGTGAAAAAATCAGAGCTATGCTGGGGAAACTCGCAGAGAAAAGGTCTCTGGCTGCGATTTCTTTTTCCCCAAGAATTTAATTCCTAAGGAAAAAAAAAGACTTTTTTATCTTTTTTTTTTTCCTGTTTCCTTTTCCTTCATCTCTCTCAAATCATAAAACTCAACAGTAGTGTGGGAATGGAGGCGTGCAGCAGAGAGGCTCGTTGTACACACGATGTATCTCAATGTCCTTGGTACTGCTATGCACATGCACACCTCCAGTCAAAGTGTAATAAAAAGAGTAAAAAAGAAAAAGAAATATAATAGGAAAAAGAAATATGTATGGATGTGTGTTTAGAGATACACGGGAAAAAAAAAAAAAAAAAGATCAAGTCGGTTTTAACTGGAGATTATTTAAGACGTTTGACTAGTCCCACAGTCCCATCATAGAGACACCAGATGTTATTTATAAGGTCTCTTATAAACGTGGGCCATACCATGCAGGTGGGGAGGGAAAAGGAGAGAGGAAAAAGAATAAATTAGGAAAAAAAAAAAAAAAGGAGGGGAGGAGAAAAGAAAGAAGACGAAAGAAAGAAAGGAAAGAAAGGAGTTCACCCCAAGGGGATGGAAGACAAAAATGATGTTTATGACTATATAAATCAAGGTAAAGTTTTGTAATGGAAACTCGAACTGCCTGGAGTTTAGAAAAGGGACTGGGGCAAAGCAGGAGAAACGGAGAGAAGGTCCCCGGCGGTCATGACTGAGAAAGCAGATTATAACATCAGACTGGTGGGGAGAGGGAAGTTTGGATGAGCTCGGTTACTGCTGTTATTCATTTATTTTTAACCTTAGCTGAGGGAGAGGCTCTAAGACAAGAAAGTGAAGAAGATAGATAGATAGATAGATAGATAGATAGATAGATAGATAGATAGATAGATAGATAGACAGATAGATAGAATAAGATAGATAGGATAGATAGGATAAGATAGAAGGTAAGATAAGGTAGAAGCTGGAGGGCTTTGGAAAATGCAGTGGAGCAGAGGAGATCATCAGGAATGTTCCTTTTTTTTTTTTTTTCTTGCCACTGCGTATCCAGATCCCCCTTTATCGGAGATCACTCCCATGAGCTGCGGGGGGGGGAGGATACGAAGAGCAGTACTGAGGCTAGAACCCCGACGACTGCATCTTAAGGCACAATAAGAGGGTGCTCTTCCTCCCCACTCCGAGGAAGGAGTATTTATATTATATATATATATATATGCATAATATTTTCCATATTTATGCCTCATGTGCAACCTCGACAGTGTCACTGGGAGCCTGAGAAACTTCCCGGCGACGGACTGAGCCCGTCCTCGTTTCATCTGGTCCCGTTTTAAAGGGAGCTTTCAGTTCGCATAGGCGAGCGTTTCTGCTGAGTTGTAAAAGAGCTTTCCTCAGTCCTTCAGTATTTTTCTTCTCCCGTCCCCTTTTTTACATAACTGTTGCACAGTTCTTGGACAAGAGAGGAACTTCCTTATTCCCTCCCAGCCACGGCCCTCCCAGACATCGGCTGGGAACTGCGCGAGCTCTTTTGAGATGTTTCATACGAAACATATGCTCTACTAAAAATAATATCATCGGGACGATTAAAACAACCGAAAAAAAAAAAAAAAGGCATGCCTCCTTGCCTTTGGAAATTGGCTTCAGTTTTGCTGCCTGCACAAGGGCATTCCTCACTCCACACCTGCAGCCAGGAGGTAGTGATGGCTTTTGGGGAGGGGTAGCTGGTCCCCGCTGCTTGCCGTGCCAAGCCTCCACAGGAAGGCAGAGGGCTGGGGGAGCGGGAGGGAATCCCTGTTCCCGTGGGCTCTCAGGTCTGCGGCTCCCATTCCAATCCCTCGATTCTCCCCCTCGCTTGGATATCGGGCGCTGCCTCCCAGCCCTTCCCGGTCTCGCGCACTCGCTCCAGGCGCTTTCGCCATCGCACCGTGCACCAGGGAAAATAGGTCATGACTGAGCCGAAGCTCGGAGGGAGCCGAGACCACCGAGTTTCGAAAACTTCCTCAAAAAAGAGATGGGGAGGGGTAGGTTATCCAGTTGTTTGCCACTTTTTTATTTTATTTTTAAATAGGATTTATCTTGTACTCTTTGGGCCATCAGCTGAATCTGCTCTTGTAATTCAAGTTGGAAGGAGAGGGAGAAGAGAGGTAGACTGGAAAGTGGGGACAGATTTTTTTTTTACTCTCTCCCTTACGCCCTCCTCAATTCTCATCCAAGAGAGAAACACTGAGTCTCCCAAATCCGATTCTTTTGTTACTGTGTTTGTTTGTTTTTGTTTTTACAGGTCTTTCATTTCTTCATCTACCGCTCCTTCTTTGAAAACCAACAAGTTAATCAAAGCATGGGGGGTTAACTAGAACACTTCGCCACGTAAATGCGCTTGGAAAGCGCTACTCCCACTTAGGGCATCAATGATCAGCTGAGATGTGAGAAGGGTTAAGGCGACAGTCCTTTGCAGTTACCAACAAAGTGTTAGGGTTAGAAGGAAAAAAAATGTAATAAAAAATCGGCAGACCCTAATTCGCCCTCTCAATCCCATTGCCCAAACGCATGGTAAATCCTAAATTGCTCCAGGGTGGTTCCACGGTAGCCTTGGAGATGAGGATCGACCCAGACTAATCATATACTCCCAAGTAAAGTCGATTGGGGTATGTTTTTTAGTTGGTTGGTTGGTTGGTTTTATTTTTATTTTTGTTTATATTTTTGGTTTTTTTGGGGGGGCAGGTGGTGAGGAAGATTGTTTTTAATATTTCCTTCTGGTATTTATAGGGCGCTGCAATGGTAGTCGTAAAAGTAGAAAATAATCCTGCATTGGAAATAGGAACATCATACCGAACTGTATATTACAGAATAAATATACATACATATAAACCTGCGCATATATAGAAGTGAAAAAGCACAGTAACAGAGGAGTGGGGATAACATGGACAATAAATAAATAAATAGTTCCTGTTCTTGAAGACTTGTAATAATACAGAACATTTTGTTTTACTGGCTAATATTTGGAAGAGGGAAAGATTTACTCCGAATTTACCTAGTAAAGGCAAAATGAAACGAAAGATCACGTTAAAATGACATGAGGTTTATTATAGGTCTGCTTAGAATGAAGAGGTAAGAGTGGTAAAAATATGGACATTTTTGAGTCAGACAGAAACAAAATACCAACATTTCTGAGAAGCAATATTTATTGTCTTTTTTTTTCCTTTTTCCTTTTTTTCATGTAGAGACATGTCCTGAATTTCCCCAAAGCCTAGATTGGGAAAATAAAGATTTCTTGGCATTATAAGTAAATCTGTCTGCAGAACCGAAGCAGCACCAACATTCAAAAAAAAAAAAATGAAGAGGAAAATACAACAAAACACAACAATCTCTTTTTTTTTATTCTTATTCTTATTATTTATGTAAATCAGGTCATCACTGGACAAGAAACCAATTTCTACCCATTACCATAACAGCTTGTCTATAAAGAACAGAAAAAAAAGATTCAGATAGAATACTATCTAGTCAAGCGGTTTTTTTGTTGGTTTTGTTTTTTTATTATTTTGTTCTTTTTTTTCTTTTTTTTTTTCTCTTTTTGTTTTTAAATTCCCCCACCCATTCACAGAGGTATAGATTCACAGATAAATAACCCAAAAACTACTTGCTCGCCATATTTACACATTCCCGTTAAATTAAGCATAAATAAATATATACAAACTCAATACTGAATGCCTCTCCGCATTTCTTCTCAGGAAGAGTCGATAAACTGATATTTCTCACTGCATGGTCAGATTTTTTTTTCCAAGACGAGGAGGTGAAAGGGATCATTTGGGGCTTAGGAAGGAGAATTGCTGTTTGTTTGTTTATTTATTCATCTTTCCAGTTTCTCATTTATGTTTTCATAGCTTTGCATGTGTTTGGTTTTCCCTTTCCTTATCGCTGGCACGCAAGGCTTAGTCTTTCTCGAAATGCTCAGACGCTTGTCAGGCGTTTGGGGATCCTTCCACTGTTGTTGCATAAGAAAATATATTATCTGTAAAAAGCCTAGAGTGTATCTCGCCCAGGGAAACCCCAGGGGAAGGGGCGCTTGGCCGGATAACGGGGCGGCAGGGACCTGCTCCTTGCCCCGGGCAGCTTAAACGAGCACCAAATTCTCCCGTAAAAAGTACTAAAACAGAGGAGTTCGTGTTACCCGGTCAGAGAAAGATTAGCAATAGAAGATAATGAGCTCTTGGGCACAGCTAGAGATTTTAAACTCCCTCCCCTCCATCCTCTCAGACCCGAAAGCAAAAATTCGGGGATTTGGCGGGGGAAAGGGGAGAGGTTGTTCTCGATACGAGCCTGGGATTGCTCCCAGGAAGGTCCTCTCATTCGCCCAACTGGTCTCTGGCCATGAAGGTTGCGATGCGAGGAGATTTTAACGGAGCTTCTCACAGAGAATTGCTATTAGGTGGGACAAAACACAACCCGGTTTTAAACAGCTAAGCCGGCTTTAAAAGGGAATCCCCTCTGAAAGTGGCTTCTCGTTTCCTTCACACTTTGTGTGAATAACAACCAGGAAAAAAAAATAAAAGTAAAGATCTTTCCAAATGACAAAAAAAAATCAAAGCAAAAATACAGAAGTGAGGCTAAGATTGAAGTAAAATTTACAATCACCCGCCTGTTTGGTTTGAAAAGAAACTTTTCACCATCTCTCCTCAAACTTTTTTTCCCTTGTGTTTAAGAGCAGAGCAGCAGTGTTAATGCTCCTGTTTATTGATTTACGATCCCAAGGAAACCAAATCTTTTAATAACTCAATTATCAGAGTTGCCCCAAGACGAGGAGCAGGGCTGAAAAGCACAAGGAATCGCCGCTCCATTCAGGCAGGCTATGGTGGGATTTGGAGAGCTGGAGGCTGCACTTTGCTCTCCTGAGGTGGACCTTGGTACTGAGCAAAGGATGTGGCCAACACTAGACTATGGGGAAGAACAGGGATGGTAGAGTTCCTGTGCCATGTTTTCTACCTATTTGCTTTTTATATAGAAACCTCAGGGACTTTGTCTCGGGACTTTTGGGAGCAGCTGAAGGGAATCTGCTCTTAACCTTGCAAACTCTTTAGTTTTGCCTGAGCAAAACCTAGCCTGGCATTTGCAGCTGGGTGGGAGGTGTGAAATGAACATCCAGCTGCTAGGAGTCAATTGAAACTTAGACCTCCTCAGGGCTTGGATCCTGTTCCAAGTGACCCAGTCTGCATTTAAGGGGGATTATAGCAGGAGCAGACCTTCACATATATATGTTCATGCACACGTGTGCATGCAACTCATCCCTCAAGACACTGCAAGCAGTTTCCTCTTCCATGCTTTCTTCACATGCTTTTTAAAAGAAAGGAGCATCCCCAGCATCCCCCAAAGCCCTACTATTGCAAGCTCCTCAGGGGTGGGAAGTGAGTCCCCCTCTCACTGTCCCAGCTTAGGACCTGGATGCATTAACCTGAGGCCTCCCCACTTAGGAGCCCACTCTGCAGTGGGATACTGCAGTTTTGGGAGAGTTTGCTAGGCCTCTGGGCCTTGTGCAAAGGCTGTTTTTGCAGAGGGAGGCAGAGTTGTGCGTAACACTCTGTGTTTGGCTTGGAAAGCCAGGACTGTCTTGCGTGAAGAAGGGAGTTGTGATGTCATGAAGATTTATACCTGCTGCTTCCATTACAAATCCGTATATCCCTTCACTTCTCCCTTGCCTTGTGCTGGAGCTGGGATTATCCTCCTCCATGATCCTGCTGAAATTGAGAGTCTGGTTGGCAAAGGAGTGGCCTTAAGAGGGTCAGGGTTGCTTGGAGTGTAAAGCTCAATCTGAGGGCCAGGACCTCCAGATGAAGGATACCCAAGGTCTATATCCAACAGGGATCTATCCTGCCTCTTGCACAAATGAAGTGTCTGCAGCTGCAAGAGATACAAACTCATCACCACCTGCCAGGGGCTTCCAGGCTACTCCCTCATAGGTTTCTCCAATTGCTTCCTGGAGCCCATAGAGTAGCCCATGGGCCTCAGTTTTCCCTTTCTCTCATATGAGTATATTCTGCCCCAGAGGGATCAAAGCTACATGAAGAAAGGCCAGCTTCAGAGGGGTTAACACTCCCTGGAGCTACACAAATCCATAGCATCTAGACATTTCCATTGCTACACACATGCCCAACTCACAGGCATGGGACAACAGCTGAGCCCTTCATTTGCAGTGTGAAGATAAACTTGGGAATGTAAAGATAGAGCCAGCCTCCTTTACAAACCTTCCACAAGTAACTAAGGGCATTTTGGGATGGGAATCAACAAGCTCATTTGCTTGGTTAAGAAAAAGAGTGTTGAAGATGGGTCCCTGCATTAGTTCTTTAGTTCTTCCTCATTTTTAAGTTTTTTTTTTTTTTTAGTTTCAGAACTGAATCAAGGCAAAGTCAAGTCTGTCTTCTCTCTCTCCTCACTTAGAGTTCAGGAACGGCTTCTCAGCTCGGACCTGTGGCCTTAACAGAAGTTACGGTGGCATAGCCTGTCCTCACAGGGCCTCCAGGAGAGCCGGAGTTTTATCGCCATCAAGTCACTGTTCTTACATAACCAAAACTATGTGTTAGTGCACAACACCTACCCTACCGCAGAGTGTATGCAATTACCCAGTACAGCAGCATTCAAACAGAAACTCAAATCCTTGCACTTCAACATACTTTTACCATGTAAGACAAAGAATATATTGAAGAAAAATAGGAGAGAGAAATAAGACTTTCCCTCCACACACCCCCCTTGCAAAATCATATGCATAAGACATCCTGTCACACACCAAACCGCTGAGAAAAACATTGGAGTCCTGATTAATTTTCCCTCTTACCACCCTGTCTTGTACTGAACACAGAAGTCACAAGACATTAAAAAAAAGCGCTTTCTACACAAAACCAATTTCCTCAGACAGAGAGCAGAAATCAGGATAGTCCTTGGCAATCCCTCCCCGCTCCCATCACGAGGAGCCAGCTCACGTGGCAGCCCTGTCGCTCTTTGGAGCAAGCCCTGGTGCCAAGCAAGGGTGGCAAGAGTCAGCTCAACTCTCGTTTTCTTTGCAGTGTTACACCTCGGTTTCAACTTCTATTTTTATCTCATTCAAATTATTCCCTTTGAGCTTCTTTAAAGAAGTGCACCTACAGGATTCAGAAACAACTGGCTTTGACTTGAAAAACAAAAAGGAGTAAAAAAAGAAAAAAAAAGAAAAAAGTATCAGAACTGTGGATTTTTTTTCTCTGTACCTGATATATTGTGTAGGGATCTCTAGTCCTCTTTGAAGAAGCTCATAAGCCAAGCGGGCAAAGCTTTAGGAAACAGAAGAAAATAAAACAGTGCATACTCCTGAGAAAGAATTACATACTCATATCACTCTTTTTGTTGCTGTTGTTGTTGTTGATGTTAACAGTTCTTTAAAAATGGGGAAAGATATCTCTCTCACACACCACTAAAAGAAGTTAAGGATCATAACATTGGCATAGTTAGGAATACAAAACTCCCTAGAGAAAAAGAGGAGATCTCAGGAAATTAAGAAATCACCTAGCACTAACATTTCACCAGACCTGACTTTCAAGTTTTGCAACCCCTTATAGACAAGGCATTTTACCATCAAAGGCCAAATTAAAAAGGTATGTCTGCATGCATGAATATGTGTGATGGTACACACATATTAAATACATATATATGTATGCATACATACATATATATATATATACACAACCATACAGAGTACACATACACACCTCTGCCACGTTATGTGGATGCATACGCATATGCAAACACATAGGCACACACGCACACATACACACCTGTAAACACTGGTAATCTAAACAGAGAGGCTGTCTAGACCAGGAAAAAAAGGATTCTTAAAAAAATAAGAGTTAGCTAATTTAATTAAGCCAACATGCCTCACAATGTCCGATCTAATGCCATTAAATGGAGTGGTTGCCCCAGAATGCACATAGAGCTGATGGGTTTTGTTGTCCTTGCTGAAGGTCTGAGTCTTTGCATGCCCACTCGTGCCACCTCCTTTCCTAGTCTAGACAGAGCCAGGGTGGGGGGATGAGATGGGAAATGCCTGAGAATGAGACGATGGGGTTGCTCGGAAAGGAGCACGCTGGAAAATACTTTTGCCTACTGTGGGACGAGACATCATTCCAAAATAAAGGAAAAAAAAATCAAGAATGAAACAAAATGAAAATCACAATAAAGACAGACCGTGCATCTCAAGAAATCAAAGCACTGACACCAAAAATGTTTCTCCAATTTCTTCCAATAAGTTATTCATTTCTTTCTTTTATTATTATTAATTATTATTATATTCCCCCCCACCCCAAATCATTTGTTTCTTAATGTGAATGAGCAGAAGTGGGAAAAAAAAATCCTGGTGGTTGTCTTCACATGTTCCTGGCAAGAGACTCTGAACCACTGGTCTTGCGCCATTGTGCTCCTCTGATCTTAAATTATTGTCTTTCTTTAATTATTATTATTTTTATTATTATCATTGTTTTGTCCTACCTAATAGAATTCTTCCAAAGCCCAATCCAATATTTTTAAAGCTAAAATTAAGACGTTTTTAAAAGATTATCTTTCTTTCTTTTCCTTTTATTTATTTTTTTTCCTTTTTTTTTCTTTCCTTTTTAATTTTTTTTTTCATTTTCTGTGTTTCTCTTCCTTGTCTCCAGTTTTACTACCTGGTCCTTCGCCAGATGTGTGCCTGTTAGCAGTGTTGTTGTTCAAGAACATCTTGTCCATGCCTTTGAGAGCTTCAGTTAGGTAGTTTTGAAGGGCCGTGAGAGCGGCGCAGATAGCGGGGGCTCCAAAGCCGTGAGTGATGAGGCTGAAGTGAGTCAAGCAGCTCTGAATGCCTGGTTCCAAAATTGGGGTGGGCCGGCTGTTCCCAATGGGCGTCCTGTCCTGGGCCAAGAGATCTGTAAATTCTTTACAAAGTTGCCTGCATGGAAGAGAGGGAGATGAAGGGAGAGAAGAGGAAAAGAGAGAAACGTGGTGGTTAGACTCATACTATGCTGGCAGCAGTCTTTGGGACAGCAGAGATTGAAGGAAAGGGCAGGAGCAAAGCAAGGCTTGTCCCAAGTCTCAAGTCTCTTGACCTGGGTCCCCCATGCTGGGGACCTGGGAGCTGGGTCCCTCATGCTCCTTCCTCCAGCAGCATGGGGGACCCAGATTTTGTTCCCACCCTGAGGCCAGTGGAGACCTTCAGCGTCCAACCATGACCATGCTCTTCAGCAACCAATGCAATGGGTTTATTGGGAGAGCATCAAATCTGGAGATCTAGAAATGGAAATCTCCATCACCAGGATGTCTCTGAAAGACTACCACCCTAGAAATACTCTAGAATATAGAAATACAGGTAGTGGAAAGGCAGCATGAATTTATCATCCATCTGTCTATGCAGGGGTCTGAGCCAAGTCTTGAGCTCTACCCATCCGTGCTGCTCCTGGAGAAAAGCTGTAGGGAGACCTACACGGACCTGAAGCCACATGCCTAGAGGCTCATGTGGTAGCACAGAGAGGAGGCAAAACCCCTTTGAGATGGCTCTACTTCACATGAGGACAAAAACTGGGGAATTCTCTCTTATTTGATAAGGGCTGAACTCAAATCAAAACATCAGAGGTGACATACAACTCTTGTTTGTTCTCTCCACAACTTGGAGAATCAGAGCTCTTTATATGTATATATATTTATATATATTTTTCACCCTTTGCATTGCTTTAGTCCAGAAGGCCTTCAAGTCAATAGGTACTCAGGCAAAGTGGAAACCCAAGGGGCAGGAAGGTTCTCCCGAAAAAGTAAGCAGTTTGAGAAGGATGCCTACCTAGGGAGCACACAATAAAGGGCTGAAGAGAGAAGAATAAAAAAAAAAAAAAAAGAGGAAAAAAATGCTTTAAAAGGGCATACAGCTCTCATCCTCTGAAAATCTCTGTTAATTCCCAGTGGGGTAAAGGTTTCAGAGGGTGGAGAAAGATAAAGGTCTACTTCTATGTGTATTATCCATTAAGAAAGTGCAAGAGAGGAAACTTTGAATTTGGAGAACAAACAGTAATGAGTCTAACATTTTACATCTTCAAAGAGCAAAGCAGGGTCTGTGAGCAATTAAAGTTCTGGGACATTAATATCTCCTGACCCTGCGGAAAAGGGCAATCAAATTCCAATCATGTCTAAAAAACATCTGGACAAATTTGAGCAAATGATTTTTCAACCCTCCATATATTTCTTTAAATTACGCTGTCATCAGAGCAAGCCACGTCCCAGAGCACGAAATAAAAGAGAGCTCTTTGGGCGAGTTTTTTTTCCCTATCTTTTCCTTTCCTCTTTTAGAAGAGAGCTCTAAAACACCCAAATAACTAGCCCAGGATGAAAAGGAGGGTGCAAATCAAATGATAAAGAAAAATAAAAAGCTACAGAGAAAACCCCTGGGGGAAGAGATAGATGTGAGGGGATATCTAAACCTAGAGGCAGATTCACAGTTTCCATCTCCCTACCTACTTCGCAAAAGTGGCCACATTTTTTTTTTCTTTTTAAAACACGGATTATTTTCTTTTTGATTATTATTATTATTATTAAACAACGTAGGAAAGACGTTGGGATTTAGCAGCATCCATACAGGTGTGTGTCAACACTAGGGTGGGACAAACAGACAGTGTTGTTCCCTTGCAACTGTGAGAGCGGGAGCAAAATATAGATATTTGGTCTCTTTTTTTTCTTTTTTTTTTTTTTCTGTTTTTTGAGCAGCGTGGAAGGTTAGCTCGGAAACCATCTAATGGACAGTCTCCTGCACCACAGAGAAACCCTATTGCAGAAGGACATGGAGGCACTGTACTATCCTGGGAGGACTCAAGGATCATATGAGCATCACTTTTTCCCACCTCACATTGCTATAACCGGGGGCTGCAAACTCCGCATAAGGAATGTATACGTATATATATATACGCATTCTCATAGAGGAGGGCAAAGATGGCCAACTTGGCACTCACTTTGTAGCAAGCAGCATGTTTTTCCTGGAGTGGAGGTCACTGGGGTCCGTGTGCTGCCGATTCAGGTACTCAGAAACAGCCTTGGCTGGGAACTCCGTTTCGCAGATGTATCCGAAATCCCGAGCTAAATGAACGGCCTCACCTGCATGAAAGGAGAGGAGCATTAACAGCCTCTAATCACCTACTTGCTGGGGAAAGTCTGACCTGCCGAGAGGATGGGAGTAGCTCTTGGCAACCCAATAGCTTCCCCTGCACCTTAGAGACGGGCTCCGGTTTCATGTTCCCCCTCCCCTAACCCACGAGTCCTTTTTGTCGGAAGAAGTGACTTCCAACAACTTTTCAGCTGAGATGGGGTTTTGCTTCAGCTTGGTACTAGGCAAACCATGCACTCATGCAAACATACATACACACAAACGGGACACGGAGAGAAAAAAAAAGAAAAAGGGAAATTGCTTAGATCCCTAAAATATGGAGGGCTCAAAACTCTTTTAACCTCTTTTAAAGTAGGGAATTCACTGAATTCCCATCTATTTCGATGTACTAGAACATTGTTCAGAGTTTTACAGATAGTTACAGATAAGGATGTCCCTTCTCTGCGGAACATTAAACACCTCCTTCTAGATGCACCCACATAGGAGAGGGAGCGACGGCATCATTATTGCAATCACTGTTGCATCTGGAAAACGATGCAGATAACTTTTCCTCTGCTGGGAACCATGAACCCACAGCAAACTCCTCACCTGGTGGTAAGGTACCAACTGATGGCAACCTTTTTCCAGTGTAAAATAATAACAACATAATAATGATGATTATTATTCTAACTCTAATTCTATTTGTCACTTCTTCTGCCTGTCTGGGCTCAGGTTTCTAGCCTCCAGAGGTTCGTGTCATCAAACTCCTACTGATGTACTTCATGCCACGAGAAGAAGACACAGTAGCTGAAGAAAGGAGGAAAAGAAGACGGAGTTGGGGGGAATACAAAACTCCCTCAGACTCTAGGGGGATTCCACCAGATTATAGCTCCCCTCATTCTTAGAATAAAGCGTTAAAGCACCGCCTGAGGGAATCAGGGAAAGATTTCCAAAACGCAAAACAGATATGCTTAATAACTCCAGGACCGCATTATTTTTAACGATCGTGACTTGCGGCAAAAAGTCCTTTTTTTTTTTCCGGAATTTCTAGCTGATGGCCAAAGGGCTTGGTCGTGGTAAGGGCACTCGGCTGGGCTCGGTGGCCGCCCCAGGGCAGGGGAGTCCCGTCCTGGGCTGGGCTCAGCCTGCCTGGGTCTTGAAGTAGCATTTTGCCTATAGGCAAATAAATCCTGATTGGTGTCAGGGAGCGGGCTGAAGCCCGAGAAAGAGCAGCTGTTTTAAGGCAAGCTGTTATTTTGGAGCTATATACCGATAGAGATTCTGCGGATCCGGTCCCGATCGTCCCTTTGTGGTCTGGGTTAGCTCTGCATGCGGGTTTAGCACTCGCATAACTCAACCTCGAAGAGCCCAAAGACTCGAAAAGTTAATATCTAGCGCCAATGTTTATGCATGCTTATATGCAGAAGAGATAACCGGATTATTTCTACGCCTCTCGGTGTGTATGTATAATGCAGATACATGTTATTCAAAATTACATTCATACAATTTGGTTAAGCGTTTTTTTGAGAGAGATTGTCCAACTTTTCTTTGCGTAAACACACGCACATACCCTAAGCATATTAGCGGCTCTTAATTTACTCTTCACCATGGTGACAATACATCAAATAAAAGCGTCGAGCACCAAAATGACGTGATTTAAAATCTAAGCCTCTCCTTCCTTCTTTCCTTTTATTGGAAGCGTACCTTTACTCGCATCTAGTCATCCTAAGGAACTTGCTCTCTACAGCAGCTAAAATGTTCTGATCTCTTCCCTTCTACCAAAATTAAATAAATAAATAAACACCCACGAGCGGGAACGTGTTATTTATTTTTTTCCTCAACGAGCATACTAGGGCATCTGTCATAAATAACCTAGGGAGGAGAGAAATAGCTGGAGCAGGGAGTAGACATGGAGGCCACAGCCCGGTAATTAATAGCAATGAGGATAGGGGACTGCCCTGCACACACACACACCTTCCCACACATACAGACATATACGGACATGCAGACGTACGGACATGCAGACACATATATAGAGTCTCTTTCTTGGCACCAAGAGGAATCAATGTCTTCCTGGCCCTCCACCCCATCGCAGAACAAGGGACTTCTTTCTGAAGGGAGGGCTCCTTCCTCCTTAGGGATAAAAATCCGCCCTGGATTTCACCTCTGCAGCGATTTCCCACCTGATCCCGAAACTTTTTTTCTTTTGAGGGTGAGGAGGGGTTGGAGTGGGGTGGGGATGGGGAGGATGGTCGTTCGCGAAATGTCAGGAGCGAGTTGAGAACAGGCAAGAGTGTGAAGAGGACTGCAGTCCCCTGCTTACCTTCCACCAGGGAGGTGAGTAAAGTGACATTTGCGGCCTTACGCCTGCCGGCTGGTAAATTCAACCCGATTTTTTCTAGCCTTTCTCGCAAAGATCTCCCCCCGTTTTTCGATTTGGCTCTAGAATTGCAAAGAGATTAACAGTGTGATTAACCCCGCAGTGGTCCTGGAAGAAACGTTTAGTCT
>JAUBOD010000057.1:623321-636594 GCA_032353885.1 Nothura maculosa | reverse complement strand
TTTTGCCACCTGTGAAACCAATGGAGGATTTCGTACAAAGACCCAGGTGCATCCCAAATCTTTCATAGCTTACATATGTATATATGTATATATTAACAGTCACAAACAGTGGAAAGAAGTCAGAAGTGGGAGAGAAGACAACCTAGCTTTTCACTGTTTGATATCAATAGGAAATGGATAATATGAATAGGTAAATAAACAGGAATAGATGGGAGAATTGCAAGAAAGTACCTTTTTATACTCATTCTCTGAATCTAAAGCTTGTCTGAAGCTCAGGCTTCAGATAGGAACTGAAGTCAGGAGTAGCCAATGACTACATCTTGGGCCAGCTCCAGAAAAACCCTGAAGTTCAATAATGATGGTTCTTTAACTGATAATTGTATTTTCTACTATATCTCTCAGATGTTCTTTCTGCTCCATTTGCAGTTATACAAAACGCACAGACTGGTTGGCACCTGTAAGTAAAAACCACTGCTTCTTCTATTGTCACTGATTACAGATTTCACATGGAAGTGCATCTATTTAAGGAGACCTTCCATCTCATCTGTATTTTAGGATGAGTGACTGTGCATGCAGCAGGACTTTGCCCTCGCTCCAGACAAGGAGTCCAATTCCCCGATGTGATAACAGACTGCCTAGGCCTCATTTAGAAACAACATAAAAAGATGTGGCTCAATTGCTACTAGAGGGTAGCTGGCAAGATCTTTACTGCGCTAAGATTAACAGCTTTCAGACACTACCTGAGATTTATTCATGGCCAATTTATATGCATTTGTTCCTGTCCAGGTGTTATCCTTTGTCTTCCAGCTTCCCAGGTAGAAAATGAAGTCTTATCTCAGCCTTCCTTTGGCTGGTGAACTATTTACCCTATACTCATGTCATGTTTTCTGAGTGAGATGAGGCTATATCTCCACCTTTCTCACAGATCACACTGACAATTTATAGTCTCTCAGTCACTATGAGGCCTGTCTGTAAAGGCCTGTCTCTCTGTAAAGTTTTTCCAGATAGTTTCAATTCTTTCTGCTAATACCCGATTGCAGGATAGGATATGAAGAAATGGCAACCAGGCTACCTGCTATCTTGTACTTCAGATAATGTCAAATAGTCTGGAATCCTCCATACAGTTCACCAGTACATCAATAGGTGATTTGTGCAAATGTAAAATTAGATTATGTAAAATTATTCAAGATAGAAGCTGTTGACTTTCTAATCTATCTGATGATGAATTTTCTCTAACCAACTATGTATCTACCTTACAATTCTGCTGTTTCCCCTGTTCCATGTGGTGCCCTGTTAAAATGCCTTGTAGTTACTGCCATATAGAGGATGCTTCACAGTTTCCTGTTATCTAGGAAATATAAGACAGCATATACTGTCTTATCCTCTTTTCCCTGAAATACATCAGGTCCATTCTGCAACATCTAACTTCCACATACCCATAGTGACATTTTGTCATTATTTGTTTGTCAAGAGAGAAGAAGGAGAAGGTGAAGGCAGAAAGTGTCTATGTGGATATACAAGGATGAAAAATACATTCCATTCTGAGCTGTTCTAACAATATATATGCAGACACATATTTCTCTACCATCCATACATTCCCCTCAGTACCTCAATACAATATATATTTACTTGAGTCTTGTCATCACACATACATGCACACAAAGCTGAGACAATAAGATCAAGGTATAACTGAGATCTTCTTTCCTGATTGGTAAACATTTATGGTAGAGAAGATGACCACATATGTTTATCCACATGTCTTGGCCTCTTACCTTCGGAGCACTCCTCCAAGGAGCGATGCGTTCAGACACTCAGGAGGAGAAAGGCGTCTTTGAACTTCTCCCACAGTGACTTTGTACTTTGAGGTTGAACTAAGCAAAGACAAGCGGCCAGGTACGGAGCAAAAAACCTCGCCGGTATTGACTGATATTCCACCCAGGAAACCATCTTTATTCATCATCAAAGAAGTAACAGATTTGGGAGGAACTGGAACTGGAGAGAGAAGAAAGGGAGGAGACATGAAAAATCATTGCATGAAGGAGTACAGCTAAGCACACTACTATTGCAAAAGCAAAAGGCTATTTCAGCCTTGTGCTTCCTTCAGCCACCTAAAGGTTTGCTGCTCCAACCAAGCCACTAAGAAAGAGCCCCAATAGCCAAGGATCATCAATAGGATGATGCTCATATGTCTTGGTTCATCGGGAGGGGATAAATACACCTTGAAAACACCAACATCATATTTCAGACTTAGTCTTAACCCATACCCATCTAATCCCACACAATGGATAACACCTGGAACACTGATTCAGGGCAGAGGGGGAGGTAGAGTTGGGTGTAAAAAAAAATCCTATTTTGGCTCATTTTCAATTGCTGTAGGAAGGGAGGTTCTTTCTTAAATAAATACTGAGGCTGGAGGATACAAAAACTAGAAGGCAGCTCCGTTATTGCTTTGTGGTTTTATTAAGTCTGGTTTATGAAACAAAATGAGCCTTTTTGTTTGGAAAAAAAAAAAAAAGATCACCGGAAAAAAAGTCCAGTATAACCATAGTATTCACCATCTTACCATCTTGACCATATTGTACTATCCATAAAGTAGCGGGAACTCTCATGTCCCTGAATAAGGCTGATCTAATTACTGCAACACATATTTAAGGGAAATCAAAAACCAAAACAAAAATAAAAAACGTTTTACTCTGCCCACGATAAAACAAAATATTTAAATTATCTGAGAAACTAGTAAGGTTATTTTAAGAGCAACCAAGGGAATTATAATGAACTAATTCCTATAATAGCAAACAGACACACGCAGAAATAAACAAAAATAAAAGGACTAAAGTAAAAATCAGAGCAATCCCCTGGTGACATGAATTTTGTTTACAAATGAACTTAAACAGCTCTCTCATAATTGTGCCTAACTGTTATGATTTACAGCAGGTGCTCTAATCAATCAACCAATCACTTTAATTTATAGAGAGCCTCGCTGCATTCTCCCAGTTGCTTCATTTCTGCGAGTAATTGATAACAAACCGTACTTAAGGTATGTTTTATGCAGGAGTTAATAAGAGCTGACAGCTGCTACTGCTGCTTCCTTTTGGAATCGCTGCAACATGCATTTCCTTATAGAAAGTGCACTCCTAAATTGTAGATTCGCTAGTGGGATCTAGTGGCAGTTTAGCGGACATGTTTTAGAGGAGAAGACTGATTGATTACACACCCTCGTAGAGCAGATACTGCTTCACAATCTCTCCTTTCCACTCAATCAATTGCAAAACCAATTCGGCAAATAATAGGGTTCTATTATGCACATATGCCAGCTATTTAGGTAGTTATAATACATGTCAGTTAAGTAATAAAAGCCCTGTTTATTTGCAACATATCTGGAGAATCAAACCATTAGGGTTGAGGGGATATTTAAGTCGTCTGGAGCTGCTAAACAATAAGATCGGGTATCCTAATATATTACCAAGTGCTAACTACTGGGCAATTGCCAATTTTATAACCTTGGTGTATGGAATAGACACAACCGTGTTTCACTGTTTTTATTACAGATCATTTCCTACCACCAGACCAGACCCCCACAATAAAAGCTCTATAACAGCGAAAAACCAAAAGGCAAGTAGATTTCAGATATACATATTGCTTCGTATGCCTTGTAGAGAGGCTCCAATATAAACAAATTATTTTGAGTGGCTTTACTTCAGGGAATTGGAAAATGAAATGGATGCCCATTTC
Organism: Nothura maculosa; assembly: GCA_032353885.1. Lineage (NCBI taxonomy): Eukaryota > Metazoa > Chordata > Aves > Tinamiformes > Tinamidae > Nothura > Nothura maculosa. The sequence goes on along the minus strand of JAUBOD010000057.1, from coordinate 632,862 downwards.
TCTATTATTTTTAGCTAGGCATTTTATGCAGCTCGTAAAGGAGGTTTCAAATGGTTTCAAATCGGCACAGAAACAGTTATAAATGAATTAGAGGCAGCTCCTGCCTTCCTTGCTATTAGTAGGCATTTTTGCTTCGACTCCATAGAAGAAGACTCCTTTGGGCTATTCGAGATAGCACTGACACTTAAAAAAAAATCTCTCTTTTACCCCTATCATATATGTGTGAATGTGAATGCATATCTCATATTTTATGTACCTCGTGCTGCAGTATAACTAGAGTACAAAAACTATTTATCATATTTTTTTTTAAAAAGAGTTAGATTAAAACACTTCCAACACAGAGATATCTTCATGACTGGCATTTTTCTTCGGACACACAGGCTGGCTGGTTCGTGTACACCTTTACAGAGGCTATATTTAGTGCCCAGTTTATCAGGTCACTGACCAGTGAACTGAGAAATTAAACAAGAGGCAGCAATTCCAGGAACATCTGATCTTAGTCTAAACTCACTAAAGAGAGAGAGAGGTCCCCATGTAATGCTTAAATATATCTCACCTCGCTTGCTTTGGCCTTTTGGAGCACTTATTACATTAGTTAACCTTTGAAATATGGATTTTCACGTGTTCGATATTTTTTCCATGCAAATTGCTTTGGGTAAGCAGGCTGGCTCCCTCCGCTGCTATGGCTGAGCACTCTTCAGCTTTTGTTCTTACCACTGGCTCACCAAAAACTAAATGTGCGACTAAATCAGTGGAAGCCTAATAACTCGGAGCTCTTTTGAATGTCTTACCAGGCGGCGTAAGCATAACTATTGCAATTTCATAGCTTCAGAGACATGTAGTCTATCTAAACGCTATATCTTCTGTAAATTACCTAATACTTCCTTAAAAAACTGTGTTTGCCACGGAGTGAATTATCTCTATCTTTATCATATCTATACGTTTAGAACAGCTATTGCGCTGCAGACAGAGTCGAGCTGGTCCCAGGGATGCAACGTGGAGGTTTCGCTGGGTGAACAAGCAGCCCCGTCGAGGGATGCAGCTGCGAGTGCTCCCTGCATGCACCTAAACCGCAATAACCAGCGCAGGGTATTTTTAGCCACAGTCAACTTTCCCGGTTGGTTATGGATTAGTATCACCGTTACAACGATACAGAGGAGCACATATATATACATATATTACATAGGTGCATGCCACCCCCAATATCTCTTCTTTAACTTTATCCCATTAATGTAATTCTTGTCGTTCCCGGCGGGATCTGTTTTTCTTTCACTTCCCAGATCCTTTCGGCGAGTCTAAATGGGCTCTCTTTAAACCTTCCCCCTTGTCCTCTCTCCTTCTCTCCCATTTCCTCTCCTTTCTTTCCCCCTCTGCTTCTCTCTTTCCCTTCATTTCCTCCGGTTACTTTCAATCTCTTTGTCATTTCTCCCCTTTCCATTTCTCTTCCGCTTATCAATAAACTGGGAGAGCAACAGTAGCCGCTTGATTTGTTAGTAATTATAAGCATACTGTTCCTGCAAACGGGATCTCTAGATGAGTGAGATCGCTTTAAAACGACAGCAGGAAATGGTGGGGAAATGGAGCATGGCGAAACTCAGCGTGAAGCTTTCAGTTCTTTACATGTTTACAATTTTCTGTGCATACATTAAGTCTTAGATTGTGGGTTTGCTCTTTTTTTTGTGAATTTCTGTTGGGCTGCTCGTCACAAACGCTTGTAAATGCGCCCCAATGCACACGCTCAAGAAGAAATGGCCATAATATTTATGCATATGCACATTAAACAAGCCAAAATAAGCATTATGCCCCGAAAATATGTGAAAAACGGTTTCCCAAACTATAGACATTCCTGCAGTAAACATAGAGAATAACGCGATAGTCGATTAGCCAATCGATCTATCGATCCACCAATCAAAAGAAGTATTTCTCTTAAAAAAAATAAAGCGCAAATTTGTTGCTAATGAGTTATCAGATCGTTGTCTTCAGACCTCGAGAGCTACCTATTGCTCCTGAAGCAAACGCAAAGCTCTTTGTCTATCATAACAGCAAATTGAAATCAATGATGGTTTGCTCTGGCTCCAAAGACAAACGTAGGAGTCCAGGGACGATGTATCACCTGGTGCCACTAAAAGACTCGGTTCTTATTTTTCTTCCTAATGAACACGGACAGAAAGTGAGCATTTCACGCTTCCTTCCCTCCTCTGCCACTCATCTCCTCCTCCTCTTCCTCCTGCCTCCCCGCCCTCCTCCTCCTCCTCCTCCGCAGCCCTTTTGCCCCGAAAGCCAGGAGGAAATTTCGGAGTGAAACGTATTCTCTCGAAATTGTTTTGCATTAAATTAAAGGTGACAGTGACGTTCCAGCAGTCTTCAAGGGAAAAAAAGAAAAGATACCCAGCGCAGTGAGACTGAAGCACAGATTCTGAAGTAACACTTGATTCCCAGGTCCATCACCCGAAAGCCTGTGGCTATGGTAGTTTGCAGTTAATCATTTATTGCTGGGTGCTTGAGGAAGGAGTTGGGAGGAATCTCATGCTCTGCGACTAAGAATCACGATTATTTTTAAAAGGAACTGTAAAAAACTCTTTTCTTATGATTCCTTAAGAACAACAGTAATAATAGCGTGTGCCTGTGCAAGGAGACAATGAATTAAATTGTTGGGGTTGAAATGGCCTTTCGTGCTAATCAGACATGGGTGTACCGATAAGCCATGGAAAGAGCAGAAAGTAAATAAATACATCAGGATAATTTTAAGGTCAGTGCCTGTGCTCTCCAGTCACAAAAAAATAACTTTGGACTCGGGCCACGCAGGATTTTGAAAGACGACAACTTATTTTGCTATCACCTCTGCCAAACAAATTTCAGATGAGCAGTTGACAAGAGGACCCGATCTTTTATTCCTGACATATGGAAAACTTTCCCTCCATTTGAACAGAAACCTGAGGAAAGGGCTGAAAACATGTAGCTGGTAAACTCCCACAGCCAAGTTAAATCTGGTATTAATTCTCTTGATGATTATTATCATCTCGATGATTTATCTGGTTCCCTCCCTCCCACTTCCACCACCCAAATCTTAATGGGGCTAGGAGTTAACGATGATTTTTTAATGTCTCGTTGGATTTTTAGACTGCTAATGTACCGCATCCTTCTCATTATTAGTTTATTGATTGTTCATTGACCAGCCCCCTTCAAATCGTATTAACCACCCTCTGCCAGTTTAGATTAGAAGGGTTTAAAAAGCACCTTTCATTATTTCACCGCCACCACCAACACCACAGTAGAGTTCAGGCTTGGTAGCTTAACGCTAGCTCTAATGGGCCAGCTAAGAGAAGAGGGGCCACGGTCCCTGACTATTGCATTAATAGCTCAAAGGGGGCTAATACAGAAAATTAGCCTTAAACGAGCTCTGGAGATCTCCAAATGAAAGAGCCATTTATCACGCTGGCTACCTTCACTCCACTCGTTTGCTCTCTCTACTGGGAACAACTCATTTCCTCTTAACTAAATTACTTCAGAAATGTCAAGTAAGCTCAGAGAGCAAACATAACAAGAGACCAAGTATCTATTATCTATTGTGCAGGATCGATGCACAAGAGAAATTTATAGCTATATATGCATTCCTATATGATCTCCTTAATATTTTTGACAACACTTTTGCATCTCTGTGTAGATGGAAAAGCAGATGAATAGAAGACTAGATGGATGGATGGACAGACAGACAGACCTCAGCAGGCCTCAAAAAAAAAAAAAAAATAATTAAACCCTTGAAGGCTGGGTCACATAGCTAGGTTTATGCTTTAGGTCTGCATTATATATTTCCCACTATATTTTATTACAGCACTTGAAACACAAAAGTGAATTTTGATGAAATAGGCCCTTTTCAACCCTTGTCTACAAAATATTTATCGTGAACTGTATTGCACAAAAATCAGTCAATACTATATCTATGTATCTACTTGCACACAGCAATGACTTGCAGAGTTTAAATAACTTATTCTTACTTCAAAGTACATTCTTACAGCTGCAAAGAGTAGAAAACAAAGAGTCTTGCTGAACCCTTCCTGTGTTGCTCCTTCCCTTGTTCTGATTAAATATTTCCTGCCACAAACATGCCCTGCTACTTATTACATGGTTCCCTCGCTTTGCACCCAAGAAACTCGCTGTTCAAGAACAAAAAGTTCCTTCCAGCTCAACTTTACTTCTAAGAAAGAAAATTCCGCTTCATTCACTTTAAAATATCTGCAAATCAGGATCTTTTAGTTATTACCAAAGTGCGTAATATCCTACCCATCACAGACCAGGTCTCCCGATAGCTGCACAGCCCTGCACATAATCTCACCTTTGTGTGTTTGGGTCTGCCTGGGGACAACAAGCATGTCCCAAGCTCTACCTAAAACTTCCTCATAATTATTATAACTTAAATTTTAATCTGGCAATGTTAGCCACGTGATGCTCACCATCTATCTGTACCGGTCAGCTCATTCTATGTCTTTGTTACTCTTGTGCTTTGAAGTAGAGAAGGACACAAGCAGAGAGAGGAGAGGGGGGAAAGGGGCTATTTTTGCCTGGGTGATCACACACAACACAGGGAGCGTCCCGCGAATAACAAATTGCAAGACGACAATGTGAACACGGACTGACGGTATAAAAAAGAAGTCTCTCGACCACAAATCAAGCACCAATTAATGAAATACACCCAAGAGGAAATATCGTGTGTGAGCCATCAAGCGAGAGGGGAAGAGAGTGGGAGACAGCAGTGGAAGCAAGAGGAAAAAAAAAGGAGGGAGGAACATGCAACCTAAAGTCATCGTGTTGTAGACCCTAAGCACAAAACCTACCCTCCCGTTGAAGCTGAGAAATTTTCATTAAAAAAAATAAAATAAAAAGAGAAAAGATATAAAGAAAGAAGAAAGAAAATGTGCATTAAGACAACTTTTTTTTTCTCAAAAAAAAAATCTTGGTCTTTTCAATTGGTCGCAAATAATGCTGTCAAATGGTCTTCAAGTTTGCCTCAGTCCTTCCTCATTTGACCAGTACTTCATTATGTCTGTCTGTCTGTCTGTACAAGAGGATTTAAATAAAAGCAATAAACAAACGGAAGACCTCATGGTGCCTTCAGTACATTTTAAATAAGCACCTCACTATTATTTTTCTCTGCCTTCTAGAAGACCATCTCTATTAAACTATTTGTAGTTTAATAGTCTTGCACTTGACAAATAATAAGGTTCTGGCGATAAGTGCTGTTGATAGTAAACATAAGGGACAACATTTCTAGCTCTCATCTCTGGTACTTAAAATTGAATCTAGAAATAGAAACTCCTTAGATAATTAAAGATAGCTTTCCCTACATTTGCAGCTTGTGATCTGTTTAATGTCTAGCAGCATAACACAACACTAATCGCCAAGCATCTCCAAGTGACTGTCAGAGAAATGTAAAAAAAATTAAGCAGCTGCAATACGCCCAAAATGAGTTATTGTAATTACATTTAATTAGTTTAATTAGTTAATTATTTTGCTTACAGCTGTACAAGAGACTGCAAACATTTGTTAATATCACATTCCCTTTAACAGTATGGGGTGAGGCTGCAGTTGCACTAAATCATGCACGCATATGTAGGAAGACTAGAAAAAAAAAAAAGGCATTTAGAAAGGGGGAATTATTGGAAGAAGAAAGGGAAAGAGTCGAGGCTGTTTTTTTTCCAGTGGCGCACATCTCTTTCTCTACCAAGACTGAATAGCTTGGGAAATGCATAGGGAAAAAAAATAAAATAAATAAATAATAATAATAAAAAAAAAGGTGTGTGGGTCAACCCCTCCCGAAGTTAAAAGAGTATTTGGGCTAAGGGGGACCGTTTTCCAGCATGTTGAGGGGAGAGAGAGATGGCAGAGATGGTAAATTCACCTCAGGGGGAGAGGGTTTTCCTCGAATTTCTATTGGCAACAACGCAAAGAAATATTTCCAGTTGTGTGTGATTAATCCGAGAATAGGACAAGGAACTAAACAACAAAACACTTCTTTCCCATGCCTTTCCTCTTCCCTTCACTCTACCTACCGAACCAATCATCTATCCATCCTGCTGCCGTATATGTCTACTCCACGAATAAATTAATTGCCCCGAAGTAAAATTATATATATATATACATATATCCACATAATAATGGAGATATTGCTACACAGTAAAAGTTTGTCTAGCTTGTTGGAATAATCCATACCTTTTTTAATGACAGACTGGTCCAATAAGTTCATACCGCTGTTATTGGCATCTTCAACTGACTGTGGATATAAAAACATCACTATTCAAATTGACTGGATATTAAAGAACCACGTACATAAATCATGTCATTGCAAACTGGACTATCTCTTATTTCCATTTATATTAATTCACTGGGGGAGGAGGGATTTATTATTATTATTTTTATTAGTATTTCCCCCAATCGACAAGGAAATGAAATTCTTACAAATTACAGTTTTCTAATAAAAAGGGGAGGTGTGAAGCATATGGGGTGCAATACTGCTTTTTGTTGTCTTATAAAACATAGATGTTGCACAGGTTTATTTTGCATGCTATAAAGCTTTATATTTCTTTCTTTCAAAATATAGCAATTTGGCAACATCTGCAAGATCTATTGCATGGCATAAACGAACACGATTAAGGACGACTCGAATTCTCCCTCCCCTTTTCCCACCCACCTCCCCCCCCTTCTTTTTTGTTTTGTTTTTGTTTGTTTGCTTAACCCTGCCACATCTTAATAATTCAAGGGCCATTTACTTTTTATATAGAATAGTTTACATTATGGACTTTTAATTAAAGCCTGAGTAATTCAGAATGCAGCGCAACGCCCACATCATATAGGGTACAAGCAGAAAGAGATTTACAGCTCCCGAGGTTGCTTACATGTCCTGAATTTGTGGGGGCGGGAGTGTGACTGGGTGGGAGGGGGGAACAGACATTATCAAAAGTCAAAATTTAATCTGACTGCCTAGAAAAAGTCTCCCGGTGACCCTGCCAACCTGTTTCAAAGTTTTTTTTGGTATTTTATTTCTTTCAGCCCGATGAGGAGCACACCTGTTATTGTGTCCTTAACTTCTTTAGGAAAGAAAACAAAGACGGGCACGGGGACAGAGTAAATCTTTCATTTCTTAACATGAAATTGCGAAATAATAATAATAATAATATAGGAACATACAAAAATATTGCCGCTAAATCTGCGGTCGGCACCGCAAAGTACAGATCTCATAGGAAGATATTATAGCAGAATTACCACAGGTTCTGTTTTAGGGGAGATTCTGAATTCCAGATAGAAGGATTTTTTAAAGTAATTACTTGAACTTTTCCTTTTCTATTTAGAGAGTTCCTCTCTCTCTCTCTCTCTCTCTCTCTCTCTCCTTTTTTTTTTTTCTTCCCAGAATAGGAATACCTCTTTACAGTAAGGTAATGCTTTCCTTCCTTATTATTTTAACTTTATCTTCGCTATACGGAATGACTGATTTTTATCCTGATCCAGCTCTTATCTCCAGCTCTTTCTAGGCTCGGCAGAGCTGTTCGAGATGGAATATGATTTAGGAGAAAATTACATCTCCAAAACACACACACACACACACACACACAAAGCTTTAAAAAATCTTTCCTCTCTTTTCATTTTCCTTGAGCAAACACACACACCGAGTGGCTCCTCATGTGCGCCCGTATGTGTCTGTGCGTCTCTCACTTAATCAATAGGCTACATACCTAAAGGGCACGAAATAAAATTACGGAGCCTTCCCCCCTCCCTGTTAGCAAGCACCAAAGAGCGGGGGCGAGCAAATCCTGCTCTCCATCCTGGCCAGGGAGCGGAGGGAAAAGGGAATCGCCGTCCACGCTCTGCCTCCCGCACTCTCCTCTCACGGGTGCACGGCGCTTTATGCGCGCGTCTTGCGCTCGCTCCGGCAGCAACGTGGGTTAGTTGTTGTAGTTAATGAGAAGACTCCTGTCTGATTTTCTATCTAATTACGCCCTCCTGCTGGGTTTTTGTACAGGATATTCGCTCAGCATGCTGGCAGTTAATAGTCACAGAGAGGATCGTAAAGATTTAATTAGGACTGCATGCGGAAACGTGGAGAGAGGAGGAAAAAAAAACCAACTCAGACTTTTAATTACTAGACTTCTTTAGTTAAAAGTGATACCAGGGGTTACTTTCGAAGAGACTTGTGTGGTTTTGGTGTCGCTTAACTTTGCAACTCGCTCCCAGTCCGCAGAGGCGGTGACTGCCGCATCTGCTTAAGAGAGGAGGAGTGGAGGTGCGTGTGCAGGGAGGGGAAAGGTGATGACTTTCGAGATATACTTAGAAAATCTAGCGAGGAAGATCTCCTCCCTTCCTCCAGCAGTCAAGAGGCACAGAGCCACCTATATATTTTATATACCACATTCAAAAGCTAGAAAAGTATCTGAGAAGGGAGAAAGAAAAGGTCCCTTTTATCTTCCCTTTCTAACCAAGGACTCCAAAGCACTTGGAGATTTTTCTTTACCATATCTTTTCCCTAATAAGTCTGACAAACTAAACTTTGTCTACTCGGTAAGAATAACAAAATCCTGACTAGCAGTGGTGTTTTTTCGAAGTCTCTATGAGAGGATGAAAATTGGTTTCCATTAAGCAAATCTTCTGCCCCGTCCCCTGCCTGTGTGGCTGGAGATTGCAGTGTGGACATTCCTCTCAAAAGGGGCAGCAATGACAATACCATCAGTTCTGTTTACAATAACAGAGTCCTATCATGTTACAATCACTTAATTATATCCCCGGACAATGGGTTACACATGGTCTGAATTTGGTGTTTATATAACAACCACAACTCCTCTCTGTCACGCACTCCCTTCTTCCTCTCTCCTTCTCTTTTTTTCAGTCCAGCCCATTCTCATGACATCTCTTTAACTAGAGATGCCTTAAGACGTATATGACTGTATCTATCCAACTAGATATCATTTCAACTTCTTTTTCTTAGAGCACTAACAATAAATAACTAAACAAAAAGCGACCTGGGACCATTCCTGGAAATACTCTCCAATGTTTAATGGGTGTATATGTTCTCCGGAGCAGGATGCTCAGGAAAAAAAAGTATTAAAAATCAGAGTGGAAAGCTGTCCGGCTTCATCTATCACTAATGGGGAAGGAGGGAAGAAGAGAAAGTGTTCAGCGACAAGAGTGACTTTGGGGCTTCCTTCCCCTCTATCAGTGCCAACTTGCAGTTGGCTTCTCCCTACACGTGTTTCTCTTTGAGTCTCCCTCTCCTCCTTCTCCTTTAGACAGAGACCAAACGTTCACAAATCAGGGCCCGATGCTGTCAGCTCGGCCAGGCCCGGCCTGGCTGGAGCCCAGAACCCCCGACGTAACTGCCGGAGCTGCCTCTGCAGGCTGCGCTTGGAGCCAGCGCGGCTCCCTGCGGCCCCGAGAGGCCATTTCCTTGAAACGGAGATGAGAGATAGTGCACGTGACTCTTTTCCTTTTTCCTTTTTCCTTTTTCCTTTTTCCTTTTTCCTTTTTCCTTTTTCCTTTTTCCTTTTTCCTTTTTCCT